>OV651820.1:60403527-60411027 GCA_927349885.1 Psylliodes chrysocephalus
GTTGAAATTTTGTAGAATTATGAATTACTTATTCTATGAAAAAACACTGGCAGGTAAACATAACTGCGAAATTCTCGAAGCCGCTCGACGTGGCCTTTCCAACTTCTGCCCTTGCTATACACCATTTTTTTGTCGAAAATTGATGTTGTGAAAGTAAAAAAAAATACCTAACTATACAGCTATTAAAAACTCAAACCTGTTACTATCATTAGGAAATAATATTTCTTGCTTACTGTTGATAATTATATTATGAGCGACGTGACGCGTGACGGTCCGAACTGAGATTGAAACAGGTAAACATTTTTTACGGTACAAAGGAAGGCTACCCCATAAACTTTAGGATCGCGAAATAAAAGGATAATCGGTATAATAAACTTACTTGTAAAACTCATTATGCGTCTTTTCAGTATGTCCCATGAAATGTGCAAACTGTTCCGTTTCTTCCTGATTAAGATTTAAAATTTGCATGACGGTTGCTATCTGTTTTCTTAGTTTGTTACTTGTAATCTCTTTAGGATGTTCCAAATCAGCTTTCTGAGCAAATTTACGAATAGCTACATCACCCCGTACCCATCGATCACTTTTAGGATGTGCAAATAGGTATGGATTTTTCTCAGTAACCAAATCAGTTGTTTGGCGTAGGTTAATAATCATAAGTACTTATTCTTGAATGTTGGGGGGGAACAAAATAACAATGGGTTTGCTACCTTTTCCCCCCGTAACTACTCTTTTGTAATGTCTTGTCAAAAGTATCTCTGAAGGCGATAGGGAATTTAAACATTCATCTTGATTTATCGTAGAAAAATTGGAGAGGTAAGTTTTTAACAAAGTATAATGTACGTCACCAATGCGTTTTCTGTTGTATAATATAGTTAAAACAAGAGTCGCATCAACTAAATTTTTAAACTGTTTTATATTATTGGGATTATCTTTAAGAGTTGTCAAAGCTATATTTGCAATTTCGGTGACGTATGTTTTAAATTTTATTATGTCTTTTGTTAAGGGTAAGACTGTTGGTTTATCCCAATTTCTTTCATTAAGGCCTTTAAAAGCTAAGCTGCTTATTTCGGTCGTCCACTGAGAAACAATTAACTCATTAAATCGTTTTATCTCCTGTATTTTAATTTCTATATCTTCAACAAATTTAAAAATTGGGTCTTTTTTAATTAATAAGAGCATAAGTAAATTACTAACTTGTTTCAAAGACGTTCCAATGTGTGCCGATAAACTTGGAGCTCTGTAAGATTTTGTATTTGGGTCATATCCGCCGATATTTTTAACACATTCTATAACTGTGTCAAACATTACTGCATTAATTGCATCACACAATGTATATTTGTCATCGTTTTTAATGCGCCGTAACTCAATTAAGAGTCTTGCTAGTTGTCTCATTTTATTTGAACACACAACCGCCATCTGTTTTCTTCTGTGTTTTTTTAAGTATTGCTCCCCAAACTGGCATATCAGTGGATCTGTTTTTGCCACCAAAGAAATATCATCTGCTTTCATAATATCAAACACTTCTTTTCTGACACGCAATTTATGTAAAGTATTATTTCCCTCAATTGCACATGCAATTAAAGTTTGTGATGCTGATTGGTGTCTATTCTTATCTAAGTTTTCATTAACATTAACAGCCATGCATTTTTTGCGATGGCGAGAAAGGAATTTTTTTGAGTATAATCCTTTACAATTTGCGCAAGGATAGTACGACGTAGATGATTTATCTTTTGTTGTATAAATAGGCCTTAAAGTACCCCTTAAAAATTCGTCAAAATTCCCAGAATTTCTTATTAAAGTTATTATTTGCTTTCTTTCTTTACTCTTTTTGGGATATGTTAATAATTCTATTACTTCCTTTACATCTGTGTGATTTCTTTCTAAATGGCGCTTAAAATTTGTAACTTCTAAAGAGCAAAATTTGCATTTTGTTCTTTTTTTTTTCCATTTGTTATTACATTTTTGTGCGACCTTAAATTAACAAATACAATTTAGAAAACTGGACTATCACGGTTTCAGGAAAAGTTTTTCAGGTAAAATATATAGTCACATTTTTATAGAGCTTTGGACAAAGTTTTGAATTTTCGTTTTATGTAGACTGGTCAAATAAATTAATTTTCCAAAAACAGTTCAATGCAGTTTTCTTGGTTTTTTAAAGTGGAACTTTTGGTCAGTGGTTTTAAAATTTTAATTTATTTAATATACTAACTTACATGTTTAAAAAATACAAGAGAAATGCAATAATTTTCTTTTAAAATTTTATTGTATACAAAATCATTTTTCATATTCAAAATTTTATTAATCAATATAAGTATTGTATCATTTAAAACTGATCAAATAAAATCATTCCTTTAAAAAAAATTATAATAATTTTTTTTAATTTTCTCAAATACGGCAAATATAGAATAATAAAAAGTTAGATTAAAGAGAATAAAAATTTGATTATTATCAAAAAATTATGCTGTTACTTTAAATATTTTTTAGAGAACTGCTTTGAAGCTTTTTCGAAACTTTAATTTAATTTTTGACTTTTGTATGTAAATTGAAACTTTAAATTTACACAAAAAAATTATATGGTTCTTTGGCCTAAATTTTTGTTAAAAACAAACCCAAAAGTGTTGTTAGTTTTCTAGAAAGGGTATGGAAATTCAAAATATTCGAAAAAATATTTTTTTGCTATGTTATCTTGATAGCATCCTCTATAATACAAATAATAATAAACAAAAAATGATCTTTCTTATATGCTTTGTAAACAATTATCTTTTATTCAAGTAACTTTAGAAAAATAAAAAAAAATCTGCATAATGAAAGAGTGTGTAGATAAAAATTATAGACAAAAGTTGTCAAGAATTGCTTAACATTTTATAAAATTTCAAAATATACAGGATATGTGGGGTGGGTTACCCCCCCCCCCCCCCGGCACTTATTAGGCCTCATTAAGCCCATTGTAGATTTAATGTAGTTTTTTCACCCGAAGTATCAATGTAAATTGGAAAAAAATAAACTTATTGTAGTATATAATTAACTTACTAGTTGGGTTGTTACTTGTTTTATTAAAGGATTATTTAGATTTTTGATTTGCAGTAAAGTTAGACGAGACAACCCAATGTAAAAATGTTTTGTAACTTTAAAGATAGTAAAAGAATCAATAATACAATTCATAAACATATTAGATTACGAAATTAAAATATTTTTATTTTTCTGATATTCTAATAATATGTTTATTTCGAAAAAGCGAAAATCCAAAAATAAGCTCAAACTCTCATTTTATAATAAATATAAAGTAAAATACTATTGTGCCTTGTTAGTGAAAAGATGGGATTCAATAAACATATTAGGTAATTAACTTACATTTTGAGTCTGTATTTCATGAACTTTAGATTTTCTAGGAATAATGTTATTATTTGGTTTTAACCCTACAATTTCAGGACTCTCCGATGAATCAAAATCAAAGACAGAATCATTTTGGTCATATGTTAAACAGTTTTGTAAAGGTATAATAACGGTGGCATTGGAATTTGTAGAACATTTTGTATCTGATATCTAAAATAAAATTTATTTTGTTGTTGTGCATCTTAAAAAACAAATATTTTATACTACCAGATCTAAATCCGAAGTAGGATCATAGGTGGTATCATCATTAAAATCTTCAAAAGGAGATTCATTTATTGATGATTGATCAGACTCTAAAAAATACCAATTAAATAAAATATAAATACCGAAAATTTGTTTTTTATGCATTCAAAACATACATACCGTCATTCCGAAAAGACGATGTAACTAAGTCCATAATCTTTTTTGCTCTTGTTTTATATGAATACCTACGAATAATAAGTACACTTATTAAAGCATAAAAAAGTGTTGATGTTATTTAAAAGTTATTTAATAAAAAATCATAGTCCATTTTAAAAGAAACTTTTGTATTATTATTAAACTAGTTCACACCTTAAAAACCCGAAATAGTGCAAATTAAAATATAGTTTTTTTAAAGACGTTTTGAAAAATTTATAAATGCTTTAATAACAAAAAAATATTTCCAGATCCGTACCTGTAGAGGTTAGCGGTGTTACACTGTCGCCACACTGACACATACATCCATACATTTTTTTATAATCTATATATGTACATAAAATTGTTTGTCCTGACTGACTGACTGACCTATCAACGTACAGCCAAAACTACTGGGCCTAGAAAGTTGAAGATTGAAACATAGGTTTATTTTATAACGTAAGCATCCGCTGAGAAAGGATTTTTGTAAATTTTAACTTTAAAGGGGGAATATGGGAGGAAGGAGCTTTTAATGAAACTCTTTGTTCTTTGAAGTTAGGAACATGAAAATTTGAATTACAGCTACTGAGCATTAATAAATAATGACGTGTTTCAGGGTTTTTGAATTTTCACATTTTAAGGGTGGCAAACGGGGGGTGAAAGTTTATATGAGAGTATCGATTTTTTGTTCTCTTTGAAGTTAGAAACAAAAAATTGGAATTGCAGCTAATGAGTACAACTTAATAATGACGTGTTTTTGGGTATTTTGAATTTAACATTTGTAGGGTGGGAAACGGGGGGTGAAAGTTTATTTGAACATATCGATTTTTTTAAAGGTGGGGACTTAAAAATTGGAATTGGAAATGCGGGGGGTGAAATTTTTTTTTTAATTGTAGGTATGTATATATTTTTTGTTATTTATAGTTGGAAACAGAAAAATTTGAATTACAGCTATTGATTAAAAATCAAAAATGATGTGTTTCATGGTTTTTGGATTTTCACATTTTAAAGGGGGAAAACGGCTGTGAAAATTTGTAAAGAAGTATACATTTTTTGAACAACTTAAAATTATAATTGTAGCATAAATAAATAATGACTTGCTCTGTGCTTTTTAGATTTTTGTTTGGTAGTATCTCAAAAATAAACTAAAATTAAAAAAAAAATTATTATTAAAAATTAATAAAAAGTAATAAAAATTAATAAAAGTTAATAACAGTTATTAAAAATTAATAAACATTAATAAAAATTAATAAAAATTAATAAAAATTAATAAAAATTAATAAAAATTAATAAAAATTAATAAAATTTAATAAAAATTATTAAAAATTAATAAAAATTATTAATAAATAATAAAAATTAATAAAATTAATAAAAATTAATAGAAATTAATAAAAATTAATAAAAATAAATAAAAATTAATAAAAATTAATAAAAATTAATAAAATATAATAAAAATTAATAAAAGTTAATAAAAATTAATAAAAATTAATAAAAATTAATAAAAATTAATAAAAATTAATAAAAATTAATAAAAATTAATAGAAATTAATAAAAATTAATAAAAATTAATATAAATTAATAAAAATTAATAAATATTAATAAAAATTAATAAAAATTAATGAAAATTAATAAAAATTAATAAAAATTAATAAAAATTAATAAAAATTAATTAATAAAAATTAATAAAAAATAAAAATTAATAAAAATTAATATAAATTAATAAAAATTAATCAAAATTAATAAAAATTAATAAAAATTATTAAAAATTAATAAAAATTAATAAAAATTAATAAAAATTAATAAAAATTAATAAAAATTAATAAAAATTAATAAAAATTAATAAAAAATCATAAAAATCATAAAAATTAATAAAAATTAATAAAAATTAATAAAAATTAATAAAAATTAATAAAAATTAATAAAAATTAATAAAAATTAATAAAAATTAATAAAAATTAATAAAAATTAATAAAAATTAATAGAAGTTAATAAAAAATATATAAAAAATATATAAAAATGAATAAAAATGAATAAAAATCATTAAAACTAATAAAAATTAATAAAAAAAAGGAAGTTATGTAATTTTTTATATTAATAACACGACTACATGCGAGCAAAGTCGCGAGCAAAGCCGCGGGCAACAGCTAGTATTAAATATAATTATTAATTTTTAAAGAATTATGGTATCATTTGGAATCTAGATACTTGAGAGAATAAATATCAGTATAGAAAAAAAAATCACTGATTTATAAATCACTGATTAATAAAGATATACAGGATGTCCCGAAATTAGACGGTCATATTTTAACAGCGTAATCTACATCCTAAAATAGGAGTTAAAGTTTATGTAAACATAGATCCGAAAACGTTTCTTTTCTTAGATACAGGGTGTTAAAAGTGAAGTCCAAGTGACACACTTTTGTAAATATTTTATAAACGTTTAAAGATGCCTAAGTGAAATTTAGGACAAATGCTTACCTTTTTACGCTCTATTTAACGGACTAAACCCCAGTTTTTGATCATCTTTATAGGTGGGTAAATTAGGGGGGCCCTGTTTTTTTATTGACAGTTTTTAACATTTTTGACTATAAAATTTGGAAAACCAATATTTTCTTTATAATAAAGCTACTTTTGTTGCATCTCGCTAGGACGCACCATTTTCAAGAGAAAAGCATTTGAAAATTTAATGATAAGGTGATGTTATCTTATTCGAAATTGTAAACAATAATTAGTTCGCCTGTAAAATCAGAAATTTTATTTTTTTTAACTTTGGAAAACCGGTGACTAAAGAAATTTTAGAAAATATTTACAAAAACTTGCCATCAGGACTTCACTTGTAACACCCTGTATCTCAAAAACGAAACGTTTTCGGACCTATGTTTATATGAGCGATTACTCCTATTTTAGGATGTAGATTACGCTTTTAAAATATGACTCTAATTTCGGGACACCCCGTATTGAAGAAATACTGTTCCCAAAAATGGTACATGTGTGTTTTGTATCATATTCCTTATCAAAAAAAGTTCACTTAGAATATAAACAATAAAATATAAATTTTTAATATGGTCCTGGTATTTTTGAAACAATTTTTATACGTGCTTAAAGAGATTTTTTTAGCTTAATACCAAATATAGCGATCAAATTAAAATGCTGCGAAAAATATGTGTTCGTTGTTATTCCTCCTAGTGTTTTGATAATTATAATACCATAACTTTTTATTTTTACTGAGGCCCAACTCATGGGGCCTCAGTGTTGCAATGTTCAATCAATTTGTAAACCCTAATCAAAATCAATATGACACGGTTTTTATGTGTAACGGTCGGTCGGTATGGCGACAGCGTAACACCGCACTACACGAATTATTATTTTTTAAATTTTGAATTCTGATTAGTTATATCATAAAATTTAAAATGGTGGATCACCCTGTTTATATATTTTTTTATTATTTTGATTATTACTTTTAATTTTTAAACTTACGTTACACTGCTCTTTTTTTCTTCCATAACTAAATAATGTATTCACTAAATTTCACTTTACTCTGCCTCCGTATCCGTATTTCTTAATCACTGACTGGACTCCTTCTACATCATTGATTGGAATTGCGAATATTTCTTATCATAATAAAAAAATAAACTCAATGCTGAAATCGCATTTAGCTAGACGGACTTTTAAGAAAAGGTTCTATATCACAAATATAGACAAACATAAACGTGTCTTATCGCTATTGGATAC
>OV651820.1:60413527-60623527 GCA_927349885.1 Psylliodes chrysocephalus
AAAGGATGGTAAAAGACATCGGATGTTATTATTGGTTCGATTCAGAAAGTACAAACGGCACTACTATAAAGGAAATGTGACGTAGTTTAACGCTTCGATCGGGATCAACATGGACATTTCAACAGGCGGGGAAGGGGCGGAAAAGAGCACCTGAGATGCACCACCTGTCACAGCAAGCAGGATAAAATAGACATTGACGTTGTCAACAATGTAGGGGAGGGTGGGGCACAATGGAACACAAAAGTTAGTTTTGCCTATAGTTTCCCACCTAATTTTTTTTTAAACACATTAATTTAATCCTGTGAAATAAGGATTTGAGGTATGAAAAAAATGCATTAATCGTTATAATAGAAAATATATGTGACCGTGAGCGGCCATTTTCCCAAAAATGAATTTTGTGCCATTGTGCCCCATGTCTGGGGTACAATGACACAGGGCATGGGGTACAATGAAACAGCAGAAAAAAACGACAAAATTCACAAAAAAAACTTTATTTTTGAATTAAAATGGCATTTAACAAAAAGAGTTATCTGGAATTAAAATATAAGTTCGATATTAATCTTATTAAGGCAGTACCACGAAATCTATCCACATTTAGCCAATGTTCAAATTGCTAAAATCAACCTTGAATGAGATGAAACCTTTTTGTCTTTTAGTGCCCCGAACCAAAGAAGGATTTTCCAGTAGCATCTTTATGTCTTTGTCATTAACCGCGGATATGTCATTCACAACAGGTTCGACAAAGGTGTTGCATCTTCGGTATCGTAGGAATTTGACCTCATAGTCCCCCTCATAATTTTTCATCTGGATGATTTGACCAACGTAGAATTTGGATTGGCTTTAAGCTTGAACTCAATCGAAACATAATCTCCTAAAACAGGAGGACGGTCCAATTCTGCGAAATGGTCGGGCTCAACAGCAAAAAACTCCTCATCTATGTCCATGTCTTCGTCCGTGTCTGCATATTCAACGTCTCCATCGTCTTCTTCGTCCTCTGATGAATGATTTGGAGCTTGTTCACTTGATTTTTTCTTTGTCGGTTTCAGTTGATTTACAAACACCTTCCTTTTGACTTACAGTACTCTGGAAGATGGAATCAGCTTATTCTTCTTCTCTGCAATGGCTTTCATTTCTGGAGTGCTCGTGGCTATTATACTCTTCCCTTTCTTCCTCTGCTTTCGATCAGTTTTTCGCTCTCCTGCTTTTGGATAACCACGAAAATCTTCAGGAGATTGGAAAGCATGACTTGGACCAGCTCCTGGATCAAGGACACCAATGGCTGTATGGTTTGCAGCTGCTCCTTCTAGAGAATCTGCTCCCTCTTCTAGGGAGGCTGCTCCTTCTTCTACTTGAGGGAAGGAACCGTTAAGCAAATCACTTGGCACAGCATAACCATTTGTCTTAGCTGGTTGATCATCCACAACGGTATGGGTCGGTCGATCAGTCACATAATTGCATAAAAAGTCTGCTTCGGTAAAAATATCCCGATCATATGGATGTATCCCACTTTTTTTGAAACCTGCAATTATGTTGGAAGTTGTCATGCTTTTTTGATGAGCAGTGTTTACAAATGATGCTGTGTTATAAATTGAGGCAGTTTTACCAGGGTTTTGCATCATCCAAGAGTCAAGAGCTGCATTATAATAAGTTTTGAACGGCCCGAAAACCGCAACATCCAGTGGTTGCATTTTGTTGGATGAATGAGGAGGTAAAGTCAAAACTGAGACGCCATTCTCCTTGCACAGCATAACAGCTTCCAGGGACAAGTGACTTTCTACATTATCATAGATTAATAGAGTGGGGTTCTCTCCAGAACTGCAAGTGTGGCGAATGAAATGCTTAATAGTTTCCACAAAAAGTTCTGATGTCATCCAACCGCTAGGGGTGGCTAAGCCCAGTGTGCCTGGAGGTGCTCCTTGAATCATGTAATCCTTGAAATGAACACGTGGAAAAATCATGATTGGCGGAATAGTGCTGCCAGACGCAGAAATTATGGCCACTGTGGTGACGTTAGTACCTTTTTCTCCACTTGTAGCTTTGCAAACTTGCTTGACGCCCTTTTCAGCCACAATTCGTTGAGGTTTTTGTACAGTTGATGCAGCCGTTTCATCTAAATTGAACACTCTCGTCCCATCTCCAAACTCTGGGTGCTGTTGATACAATATTTCCAAGTTATTAAAGAACACGTCTACATTCGCTTTGGTGAACGAAGTGGCACGAGACAAGCTGCAAGCCTCAGGGGTTCTTTGGCTGAGTTGAGGGTGCCTTTTCAGAAAACCGTAGAACCAGTCAATGCCTGCAATTTTCTTCAACCCCCATGATATAGGGCATGCTATTTTGTTTATCACTGCCATTTCGTATGCAACTCGTCTGCAATCTTTAACTGGTAGGCCATAAAATATTTTAGAGAACATAATGAGGTAGTTTTTTAATGTCTCCTCCTGCTCTAGTGTAAAGACTCTCCTAACTGTGTAGTTAGGTGCATATTTCATATTCTCTTTCCCATCCTCATCACATTCTTTTCTTTTCTTCACATATCTTGATAAAGTGACATAGCTCACGTTCTTCAATTCAGCAGCACGTCTTACACTGCTTCCATTCATTACCATTTCCACTGCTGCCTTCATGTCATCTTCCAAGAAGAGCCCCTTGCTACTTTTGCGCTGTCGATTTCGCACCATTTCTAAAACAAAAAGAAAAAACAATACTGCACAATGAGAAACACATGGGGCACCATGAAACGTTTCATTGTGCCCCAAACTCCTGTGTTTCAAGGAACCCCAAACACGCCATTTCGGTTTCCCCTACTCTCTGTCACGAACGAGAAGCAGCAGAAATACGAAAGTCGGGCAAAAACTTAAGGCATACATATACAATGAAATGCCATAAGAGCCGATTGAATTAAATAATCACTCTTACCTGAAGGCGAAAATCAGTTGGCGTAAAATATTTACTATCACGGCGAAATACAGCACCTCACCTCGTCAAGTCTGGTACTCAACTGGCGACGTGGGAACGATTAGCTAGCTTTATTGGGAGTAGCCCGCAGCGCTTACTGCCGGAATCTCGTTGCACTAGACTTTTCTGTACGTCCGGTACACGAACTGTTTCACTGTGCCATGTGTTCCATTGTGCCCCACCCTCCCCTATAGCTAAGAGTTGTCAACTGTCAAAATGATACGAAGGGGGGTTGAGTCATAAACGGTATATCAAAAGAAAAAATTAATAGCTTAACAAATTTAACAGAGGAGACGATGACGTCACAAAGTCAAACTTTATATTTTCAGCAGCGTTTAGTCTTAGCTACCGCAGAGTGAATAAAGGCCTCGTTCCCAAAACAAAAATTGTAAAAGCTAGAAAAAATAGTACTCACATAATTATTTGATGTATCCAAATAAAAATCACTTAACACATTCATGTTTTTGAACACTGAATCACATGTTGAAATGATGATAAGAACAATATAATTGCAAGTACCCAACTATTGGACCGAAATAATATAACAGTTCAAAAGATGATACTTTTAATTATTATTATTTACACATGCACTCGCCAAAATTAAACTATAAATGAATTTATTTTAGAAAGACATGTATTATTACGGAAATCGTTATCAGTATTTGTTTCCTGGCATTGATTATAAACATTTTTAAAATAGTTGCAATACAGAGTGTCCCAAATAGCTCATGACGTAATAAAATGTTGGAATAGGGCACAGTTTTTGCACCTTTGAGTATTGTTGAAAGTAACTACTTGTTTATTAAAATATATGGCATTTTCTTGGTAATCTCTCAAGTAAACCCACATGTAACTTTACTCAGAGGTAAAAAGAGCATAAAAGGAGTCATTACTTAAAATAAATGCATCTGAGCCTGGACAGAAAGTTTCAGAGCTGCAGTATGAGTAGATAAAAAGTCAAAAAAACAAATACGCCAATACCTTTAAAACAAAAAAATTAAACAAGAAATGCAACATATAGCCAAATACGATCAAATCAAACTTTGAATTATTAAAAAAAATTAATATAGGTAATCTTACTTACAAGTACAATAAAAATATTCTTCATTCATTGTTGTGTGTCATTAAATATTGATAACAACAGGATTTAATCTTATTAAAAATAAATACAAGAACTAAAAGCTGCAGATTGAAAGCTGTCGAAATAACAAACATCTTTTTTAAAATAACTACAAAAAACCGTCTAACAGTTGTCGCCCGATTGTACTCGAATTATCTCTACTTAGATATCCATTTTTTTTATTCTTAATTTTATCTTATTTTCAACACACTTTTTTCAATAATTACTAACATTTCAGTATGGTATCCTCATTTATTTAGTTCTTTTTTATTGTATCTTTCATTATCTTAAAAATATGACATCAGTCATGCCAGCTCCTAGTTTGTTTATTGCCTAAAAATATAACAGCTATCGTTAAAGACATCTGTAAACCTTTGTACTCACTTTTGTCATAATTATTGGTATTTCATTAGTTACGCTATTCGTACTTATTTAGTTGCTGTATATTTAATGTCCTAAAAATATGACATCAGTCGTTAAATTTAGCATCACCACTATTTTCTACAAAATTATCTCTACAGTTATCTTCACAGTATTTTCATTTTGTTTTTTATTACATATTCTTTTCAACCAAAAAAACATCAAACATTAAATCCGGCAAATTTAAAAACTTTTCACTCACTTAAAAACAATTATCGATAGTCATCATGTTGCTCCAGTATTTATATTTATTTTTCCTTTGTCCTAAAAATAATCCAGCTGTCATCCATTATTATCATCATCACTACACTATTTTTACAGAATTATCCTTTCATGTATTTTAGTTTCTCATTTGTTAATTTCTACAAAATGATCTCTACAGCTATCTTTACAGAATTCTCATTTTTGTTTTTCATTATATCTTATTTTCAACCCAAAACAATTACATCTTACTTTCATCATACAATAATATGGCATTTAGCATTAAAGCAGCCAATGTTGAAAACACACTTTTCATTCAAAGGTTCATATCTCCCCAATACCATCTCAATACCCCGCTGAATACCAGCTCAATACTTGTATAAATAAGGGTACACTTAATGGGTAAGTCATTCGCTTAGACTATGTCGTCAGAGCAAGTCCTAAAAATTTGAAAAAATATTAGGGATAAGTATAATAAGTACGTCAAAAAAACGTCAAACGTCAAACTAAAACGTCAAGCTAAAACGTCAAACGAAATGTTATACGAAACGTCAAACGAAAACATCAAACGAAACGTCAATCGAAAATGACATACGAAACGTCAAACGAAACGTCAAACGAAAACGTTAAACGAAAGTGTTGAACGAAAACATAATAATAATAATAATAATAATAATGCTTTATTTAGATTACAATATATATATATATATATATATATATATATATATATATATATATATATATATATATATATATATATATATAAATTATAGTGAGAGAAAAAAAAATCTCATCAAACGAAAACGTCAAAAACATCGAAAAGCGATGAAAAATGCATTGTCATATTGTCGTTACCATGGTCTGGATATTAATAACAAGGTAATGAAATACAATTCGTGAACTGTCGTATACAATATCTTCCTCAAACAAGAGAAGTACCCTTCATCTCTAGGATTTCCGACAGCTGCCATAAGAACTCCCTCTGTGAACCTATCTATAAAGAACTGTGAGCTGTCACTTATAGTATTTCTAACCAATTCCATCATGTTACATCCCTGGGAGACTGTTTTATTTTCTAGAGTGAGGAGTCCTAACATGTTTATGGGGTTGTACAATGCTATGTTGGTGAATGTCAGGTAAGCACAGTCCTCCTTCATTATAGCTGTTCTCCTGACGAGGGTATAGTATCTTTTCCCAGTGTAGTACATTCCTTTGTTCATGTGGTCTAAAAGGTACCTGTTCTCTCTGGTCTTATTAAATCTTTCCACCACTATGATAGGGATTCTGTCTGTAGGATTCTTGGTATGATTTGGTCCCCGGAACACAAACCCTGATATAACCTTACCTGAAAGATGCTTTTTTTCGAGGTTACCAAAATTTGCACAGATTGGGAAAACTGCCACACTTCTCCTCATGTGGTTCTGTTCAGTGGTTCCTTCAGCGTCTGCACCTCCTAGCCTTGAGTACATGTGTGTGTATTTGGACGAATATACAGCTGTGTTGGTAGTTAGCATTTCTTTTAGTATTAAATCGCATGCTTCTTCAGATATGACGGACAAAGGGTGATCCACATTGAGAGGCCTTTTCATTAGGTTTGGATATACATAGGACTCAGGTGGAAGGCAAGCCTTACTATTTAACTTCCTGATGATCTCCTCAAAGTAATTGTCGTACCTGTACAAAGGTAAGTCATAGTCGTATTTTTTGCTTTACTTCAGTGGCTTCAGGGTTGAATTTTCTCTTCTTCTTCCCGACACCTAGCATGGCTGATATCGTTCTGTATCTTGTTGGCTCTTTCTCTGGTGTATAAAGAAGAATAGTGTTCTTTTCGCTTTCCTCCCACAAGTCTATGATTTAATACAGCGCGTCACATTTTTCCTTGGGGTGCTGAAATCCATTGATCATGGTGGGAGCAAGATTGGATTTGTCGTTCGACTTCTTTATTTTTTTAATTTCATAAAATAACAAATTTAAAATAAATGTGTAGAGAAGGTTGTAAGGTGTTTTCTTGCCTCTAAGAAAATATAACCCTTACAAGTGACATCCTAAGACTCGGAAGTACTCGAGCGCCAGTTTTATTAATGTGGCTTGCTCCACAGTTTGGGCAGCTTCTAGTGGAGGTGACGGAATAACTCCACAGGTCTCGTTGATATCAGACTATCAGTAAAAAAAGGTAACAATAACCGGCTTTAGTCGTTATTGTTACTTAAAAGTATTCGGAAGCTGAAAGAGGAATGAATTCACTGACAGGTTGTTTATTTCTGTTTTTACACATTTCTGTGTATAGTTCATACATTTTAAGGATGGATAAACGACTGTCAAGATACTTTTTTTTTGAGCTTTGTCTTACTTAATGAGATTCCATAATTTGAAAACTCTCGATGTGCTCTTTTATTAAAGATAGTTGCTCTGCTGATGTTTTATTTCCTGGAGTTTTCCTACCTTCGCCTGTCTATTCCTTGAAATGTTCCAGTGGAGTCTTTCCCTTTAAGAGCAGTTTCGATTGGGCCATTTGAAATGCAAAGGATTTTTCGGAAAAAATTAGCACATGTTCTAAAACGCCCTTTTGGGTTTTCTAAATAATAAATTTTTGAAACTGCACGAGCAGTGCAACTTTTCTACGTTTCGGTTCGAGGGAGTGCACATTCTTGATGATAAAGTCTTTTTGCCATTTATTATCTCCTAGGCTCCAGTCCGCTTTACAAATAATTGTACGATCATGCTCAGTAAAATTAGCGTTATCAGAGTTATGTATATATACCTGTAATTGAAAGAGAACATGCTAAACACATCTGCTACAGCAGTACTAAAAAAGTCAACTTACATTTTCCAATCCTATAAAGTCACTAGTCTCTCTATATGGTTCGCTGGGCCCATCAACATCTTGAAATAAATCAGCATTTTCTGCCGTGATCATAGTATTCCCAGTTGTATACAGATATACCTATAATAATGGGTAATAAAAAAACTCGATAAAAACTTCTGGGCATGCATTGCGATTGATTATAAAAAACTAAGCACCTAAAAGAAAAGTTCTACTCACGTTTTCTAGTTCTAACAGGTCAGAAGTATCTCTAGATTGTGCGCTGGAACCATCAACATCATGGTCTAAATCAACATTTTCTCCCATTCTTATGCCATTATCAATTGTATTATACACTTATAATAATAGTTAAATTTAAAAAACTAGACGAACAAATGCTGATCATATTGATTATAAAATAAAATTTAATAAAAAATATGTTTAAAAACAAAAGCTTTTATGAAATTCTCTAAAAAGTTGAAAGTAGGCCGCCTAAATACGGAAACAAGAACGCCAAAATGATAAAATTGAGGTTATAAAATAATAGACTTACATGTCTGTGCTGAACTTGCTCACGTTCGAATTGTTCCAAACCTTTCTTGAGTAGTAATTTTGATCTCTCACTCATTTTTAGTTATTAATCATATTACACTTTAACACAAATCCACAAAAAGTTCAGTAAATGTAACGAACAAAAATGCATGTCAAACAGAGCGCCAAGTAACAACAAAGACACGTGCTTTAAGAATAAAACTGTATAAGTGTCAAATGTACCCTACTTATTTGCGCAGTCGCTACTGTCGGTGAAATAGGTAAATCTAAATAAGTAAATTTTTATTTTTACTTCTCAGATATCGGTATGAATATTGTACTTGGTTAGTTTTATTCCAAAATTACTATGAAACTACTGGAAATATTCACTTACTTAATTTTTCTTCTATCAGAGGATACAAAAATAAGTGTACCTATCTAGAAAAGTCAGTTTGCCTTAAAATATTACTTAGTGAGTTTTACCTTTAAAATGACGATTTGTTAATATTAACCCCTAAATTTATCACCTTCAACGCCCAGCCTCTGTCACGTTCCTGAAATTCCTCGAGCTCATTTAATATGGGAGCAGTAACTTTCTCATCAAACCAAACATTTAGGTTCGTGTCTCTATAAATAGCAGAGTTTGAGGTCGTAAAGTACTTGTACTCATTAAGTACATTATATCCCTTCACCTCCTCGAATTCTCTACCGAACCTACATTAACTTTAAACGCATCATCCCTTCTTCAATGCAGTGCGGATGCAGCCTTTAAAAGCAGACTTGGAGTCATCCCAGCGGACACGTTCTCGGGTTCCCTCTGAGCGTGATGAATGCCCTGACCTCGTCTTTTGAGCTACTTTAATCTGGTTACGTATGGTCCTAATGTTACGTTGGCAAGCTTCAATATGTTGTTTCTCTCTTAGCGAATTAGCATACCTCATGGCATCATATAATTTCTTTATGCCCTTTTGGCATTCCCGAAGCCCCTTCCGGGCTACCGCTTCATCATAACTCGCGGTTAGTTTGCAAAGAAAACCAGCAATGTGTCGAATCAAATCCGCAAAGAGAGTCATCGTTCTACAATGAAAAAAAAAAACTTATTAAATTTATATAGATTATATGATTGAAGGAATTAATCAGGTGGTAGTTATTGAAATTACGCACCCTTAAACTTAGAAAAGAGTAGATAATAATGCGTTCACTCAAGAAATCGGTACGTCTTTACAGCTCAATGAACTGAGACAGATTGAGGAAAATTAGCTTCTGGTCGGATAAAAAAACTGAAAGATAATTACTACCAAATTGACAATAAAACTAAACTTTGACCAATGATATCAACTTAAAAAATCTAGTCAGCAGGACGATTAATACTTCTTTATTTTTTTAATTTCATAAAATAACCAATTGAAAATAAATGTGTAGAGAAGGTATATTTATTCCGTATTTAGTCTAAATAAAATAGCGATAGAAAAATGTCTTCTAGAATAAAAGAACATTATATTCATATAAATAACAATAAATACTAAAAACTTATAGCTGCATTTGAATTTGAATACCAGCACTTCGGAAATGGTCACAATACATGTGGTTATGTATGTAGTATGCGGTGATCGGTACCTCCATCTACAAACGTGCGACGGAACCCGCCTAGACTGGATTCGGTCTGCGGTGTATGTTGTGTTGTCTATGAGTGGCGTTTAAAATGATTGATCTGTTACAAATGCAAATAGTAATACCTATCAAGCAAACGGTAACCTTCTTAGATAACTTACAATATTAGATCATTTAGGCAAATTCCATCAATTTTCAGTAGCATAATACTTAGAATGTTTAACAAAATAATGCAAATAATCAAAGCGCTTAATTAAATAGGACAAATTTTTTTATTTCCATGAATAACAATCAACGAGCAATCACCGAGCCGAATAACAGTGAGTCCTCCAATAAATATGTAAGATAGCAGTTGAAATTTGTATTCCATAAATAAATCAGATAAATAGTATCTTTTTAAAAATTGCGCAGATATAAATACTAACTACATTAGTTTTTATTAGAGGTAATACAAATGTCTTAAGCTATTTATGAAAAGCTAATAATATGAGTACTAATAATATCTGACGTGTGAGAATACGTTCTTCATAATGGCTAGATACAATACGATGACAAATGACTATTTAAAAGGTAATAATAAGTAAACATATCAGCGGGCAAGTACACGTGAGTCCCTCTGTACAAATTCAACACATCGAAATATTTTCAGATCAAAGTTATAATACCCTAAATACTTTAAAAATATCAGCGTGAAATACTAAAACTGAAAACGTTACAAATGTATACGTTTCGAACCCAGAATACATCAAATCAGTAAAAATATATAGATTTGAATACTAGCTTCTGTGGTTAAAATATTTGAAGACATATACTTCGAAAATTCAAAATATTGGTAGTTTAAGTTATTCAAAATCTACAGCAAAATTATGAAATCTCTAAAAGTACTATAAATAAAATATCTAAATATAACCGATATTATATTAAGATTGGAGGGCAAACGGCCATACGTCAACACCGTAATTGATGAAGTGTTCATAATGTTCGTCTTTTGTAAATTTTGTCCAATTTTTGTTAGTTTTTCTTCTTCTTTGGTGTATATTATATTGTTTTCCATTATTTGTGGTATTTCTCTGTTTGTTTGAGCTATTTTCCGGCTTTTCATTAGTTTCCAAATGTTGCTATGGTCGCTTTCCGCTTTTCTAATTTGACTATGCCAATGTTCCTCCTCAACTGAATTTAGGCAGGCATGGATTTCATCATTTAGGTCATGTATTTGTCCAAGTATGTCTGTATTTCTATGTCTTTGAAAATTCCTTCTTAGTCTATTTCTGTTTAATTATTTCTTTTGTGTATTCTGGTACTATTAGGCCTCTGTTATTTGTTTCGATGACTGGTATGTTGTCCTTAGATGCATTTTGTATTATTTCTGTGATTTCTTTGATCTTTTCTTCAATTTCTTGTACGTTTTCAAAGTTTATTTTCAATATTAATTTTTCGTTTATTTGTCTCTCAAATTCTTCCCAATTTGCCTGTTTGTAGTTATATCTATTTTGTGGTTTTTTCCAGGGTAGTCCTATTTTGTTTGTTTTCGTTGCTATGACAGGGAGATGGTCTGAGCTCATTTCTGTTATGGTATGCACATCTTTTAGCTGAATATTTTTTGTTATAAAAATATCGAGTGTTGAGTCTACTCCTCCTCTCTCGTTGATGCGAGTGGGGGTATCTGGAGCGTATATTGCAGAGTTTTGTTCTTCACAAAAGTCTGATAATTGATTTCCCGCTGTATTTTCGGTCGGGCATCCCCATGCATGGCTTTTGCAGTTCAGATCGCCTGCCATTATTACTTTTTCGTTACTGTCCATTATTTCTTCAAATTCCGCTGTGTTTATGTACAGGCCGTTTCTGTACACCGAAAATATGGAGGTGTTTCGTATTTTTATTCCCACACACTCCATATTTTCGGTGTTTATTGTCTCTATTTCAGGATTGATATTTTGGTTATAAAATAATGCCACTCCTCGGCCTTCGTCTTTTTTTTTTTGGTGTATTATATTATACGCTGGGATTTTTATTGGTATTGTGGTACTTTTCATTAGTGTCTCGGATACACATATTATATCCGGTCTTAGTCTGCTTGCTGGTTCTTTCAGTTCTTTTCCACGTTTTCTTATACTGTAAATATTTATTTGCATGATTTTTATCCTCGTACTTGGGTCTATTTTGTATATAGATCTTCGTACTTGAGGAATATTTGTGCATGTTCCGTGAAGGACTTAGCTTGTTTGAGTTCGTTTTTCATGGCCTTAAGTAATTGGACCATTTTGCTTAGGTTGCAAATTTAGTTGATTTCCCTGAGCTCTTGGGCTATTTGCGCCATTTCACTCATATCGTTCTCCTGGGGTCTTGTATTTACATTATTATTGGTATTTACATGTCCTCTCTGTGTATTGATTGGTATCTGGGTGTTTTTGTTTGCCATTTGGCTGAATGTCACTTCCGAATTTACAAATGTTCTCGTAGATTTGTGTGGGTTCTTTCTCTCTTTCAGTTTTTCTGCTTTTTCTAAGTATTTGATTAGTTCTGGGCATTTAGAAAAATTTGCTGTATGTTCTCCGTAACAATTTGCACATTTCACCTCGTTTGTTTGATTTTTTGGTAATTTGCATGCTTTTGTCATGTGCGTTTCTCCACATTTTACACATTTTGGGTCCTGATTACAATTAGCCTGGCTATGGCCAAATTTTTGGCATCGATAGCACTGTGATACTTTGTTTTTCTTCACATAAGGTTCCCATCTCACTCTAGTATTGAGGACTCCTCTAATTTTATATAGTTCTCTCATATTTGTGTCTTTTCTTAAACAAATCTGGTATGAGTGGCTTTCATACTCAGATTTGGATCTAAGTTTGATAACTTCGATTGACAGGGATGCCTTCGAGTTCTAAGTCGTCTTTTATTGCCTCGATTTCTAGTCCTGGGGCCGCTTTCATGACCACTTTCTTTATTTTATCTTCTCCAACGCATCCAGCTCCTTTCCAAGTATACTCATTGTTGATTTTAAGTCGATGGCTTTTCGCGATTCCGTTTGATTATCAAAACGTATCGCCATTTGATGTACGCCATTCAGTACATGGGTATACAATATATTGTTTGATGTTTAATAAAATTTGCTTTCAATAAGGATATCGCGTTCCACCGATCAATAACGTCGTTTTTACCGTTTTTCGACGTTTTTTCGACGTTTTTTGACAATAATATTGTCGTTGATAGTATGTCATTGTTGCAGTCAAACATTTGCAATAACCATTAACTTTTGCAGCAGCTATACTCTTTGTTGGTATTATCGCCGCAAACGAAGGTTAGGTGAGAAGATATACGAGCGATAAAACGTTCTCTTGAACGAAGGTTTGGATAGAGGATACATGAGCAACATACATTCACTAGCTGTTTAAGTTGAATGTTGTCTCTTCCATTCGAATCGGATCAATAATAGCAGATATTAGATTAGGAGAACATACACGCATTCTCGTGAACGATGATTAAGTTAGAGTGTATACGAGCGACATGTGTTCATGTGAATTTAAATTTTATAGATTTTCGTTAGTGGGTCCTAGAAAAAATTAGGGTTGTAACGGAGGTCTTTTTAGCGGAGGCGGATGCGGAGGCGATGAGTTTCGCCTCCGCGGATGCGGAGGTTAACGGAAGCGGAGGTGAAAGTGGATATGGAAAAATATTAATTTATGGTTTATCAAAAGTAAAAAATCTTTATTTCAAATAGGTTCATTGTTAGTACACTTTAATAAACATCAAAATAACTAGTCATCAAAATTAAGGAGAGGCAAATTATATTTTACAAATAACAGTTTTGCAGCTTTGTCACCTTCCAGTCGATTTCTAAGAGGATCATAAATTAAGCCAGCTGAACTAAATAATTGTTCACTTGGCACTGAACTGGGCGGCGCCGATAAATACGTGCGAACGATGGGAGGAAAATCTTATATTTAGTAGTATTTCTCCACCACAATAAAGGGTCATTACCTAAATTGAGTCGGTTTTCTTTATTATATTCACTAATTATCTCACGCGTTTTTGTACGGATTGAAGTTAATACATCTCCGTTATAACTCCGCAAATATTTGACGGAGGCGGAAGCGGAGGCGAAGGTACGATTTCTTGCGGAACTTCCGCAGTAACGGAGGCGAAGGCGAAGTTCCGTTACAACCCTAGAAAAAATATACTGTACAACTCGAGTGAATTGTCCATATCGCACGAAGACTACTTCGTCTTTGTACAATATGGTCAATCCAACTTCATCTTCATATAGTCCACAAACTTTGAAGCCACTTTTTATATTAACCACCATATTTGGATGTTTCAAAACATTTTTAAAGATAAGGACAAAATTCATTTTTTGTTACAACTTTATTATGTTCTAACTGCCACTCTCGAACATATTGTCGCCAATATTCCTTCATAGGTTTGAAGACTGATACATCCGCTGATTGAATTAAGTGAGTTGCATTTGGAGGAAACGCATACAGAATTATTCCATTTGCATCACAAGAATGGCTAAGCTCAAGAGATAAATGCGATCGGTGTCCGTCGACTAAAAGCAAAACAGGTTTTTTTATACGTTGGTCTGTTAACCAAGCGCTCAGTCTATTGGCAACGAATTCATAAAAAAACTTCTGAACGCATACAGCCTGATTCAGATTTCCCAAAAATCCACTGTTCAGGGATGCTGTCAACAACAGCTTTTGGAGGTCGTACGTAAGGGAATACGACAACGAGATGACACATTATTCCGTCTCCACTAAATGTGACCAATACTGTTAGATTTACTTTCTCATTTCCTTTTTTCACCACATATGTATTATGACCCTTTAATCCCAAAACTTTAGCTGTTTTAGGGCAGAGACTAAAACTAGACTCGTCCGCATTTAAAATACGACTCGGATCGGTCATCTAGTATGTCTGTAGCTCCCGATTTTTTTAAAAAAATATTTTAAATCACTAAACCGTTTCTTAGTAAATTCTTTGGTTAATTTTCTTCTCGAAGAATCTAGAGCTTCTACTGATTTCATTTTAATTATTGGGTGCCGTTTCAAAAAACTACAAAACCATTATTGTAGAGGACGTCTACCTTTAAAAGTAGGTTTTAAATTTCCATCGATGACAATTTTCTGAACAATGTTGTGACAGGCTCCTGGTTCACCTACAGTGAATCAGCGAGTCTGTGTGGCGCTATGAAGGTGATTCCCGAATAGGGGTTGCTCAGGCGCTAGTTTTGGTATCGCAGTTTGCTCTGCGACCCTGAAGTACACCAGGCGGTCACTGCTAGGTATCCACTATACTGGAATAAATAAAAATAAAATACTTATCTTCTTTCTACTTCGTACCCTGCGGTACCCTGAAAGAGAACGGTCAAGAACCAGCAATAATAGAAACACAGAAATAGGTAATAAAATATATATTTACAAAAAAATAAATACAACTGTAATTATATATGAACGGCTCCCTGCATTCGGAAAATCTATTCTTTAAAAATAAATTATTAAAATTGAAAAGTATTTAAATATTGACGGATCCTATATCCGGAAAATTTAATAAAAATAAATTATTAAAGTTGAAAATTATTTAAATATTGACGGATCCCTATATTCGGAAAATTTAATAAAAATAAATTATTAAAGTTGAAAACTATTTAAATATTGACGGATCCCTATATTCGAAAAATTTAATAAAAATAAATTATTAAAAGGTAGGGAAATATTTATGGAAAATAAATTATTATTATTGAAAATTATTTAAACATATAGAAATATTTATGGTTTATTAGCTCAGGAGGCTAATCGGACTGGGAATTGTGAAACGACCAGTATACGGAAAATGAATGAAAATAAATTAATACACTTGAAACAATTTAAATATGACGGTAATCAAATGCAAACAAAAAAATAAACTCAAAATTGTCGGAGCCCCCTTGTATCCTAATAACCAATCGATGGGAAACGAAAATTTTCGCCTACTGATAAATATGATTATTCACGCAGAGTTTTGAACGGCGACCACAACAATCGTAGAAAATAATATTTATGAATTTTGCCCAGCGTCCATCGAGAGCGTGTGTGTGAATTTAATTTTACAGACGTCGTCGGCTTCGTTCAATAATTAGTTGTGGACGAAGAACGGAATGATTCAAATACAATTGAATGAATAAATAAAAGAAATTTTACACGAAGTGAGGCGCGGAAATTACTTAAAACGTCTTTTGAAGAAATTAGATACGTCATCAGGAGAGAGATCACTCTAGCCCAAGAAACGGATCGAACCTCCGAAAAAAAAAAAAAATAAAACAATAAGATAATAAAAAATCGAAAACAGGTTGAATCTCTCACTTCGATGTTAACTGGGCGGTTTTTAAAAGAAATTGGATATAGTCGCTGACAAAGAGAGCACTCGTTGTCTAGTCTAGGTCCAACCTCAAATAAAAAAAACTGCCAACGGTTTCCCACTGAGGGATGAAATAATATATCCTGGATGTGAATCAAAATTCTTCACTTGTCACACGGGTGTCCCAACTAATTATATAAAAGCCAATATAAAAAAATAATAATATATGGTTCCTACCTTAGCAGATAAACGGGGTTAATCGATGAACTAAATCACAGTACTCACGGCACTAGGTACTAACTAAGGGTGAATAGTTTTCGGCTGTCGGCAATTAAGAGAGAGAGAGAGCTTACGGCGGCTGGCCAGCGAGAAGAGGGCGTAATTCCCAGAATTTATGCTTTTTGGGTAAAGCAAAACCAGTACGACAAAGTGGGGAAACCACTACTACAGCCGACTGTTTACAATTTAAAAATAAAAAAATGCCCTTATAGTCCTTGACAAATAAAAGGTAGATAATCCATACGAAATCGACTCTAAAAATGCCCATTCGGATTTCGGCAAATATAAGAATATTCCAATCTACGAGGGCACTAGCAATTGTTGAAAAACTGCAATTCTTGGGAAACAGAAATACGGGGGAACTTCTACATGTTCTCAGGCGGAAATTAATTGAAATATACATTTTTAAAATGAATTAAAAATAAAATTTAGTGACTTCGTCCCAACATCTAATAACTCCTTTTTGTTCAAAGGAAAGTCACATTTCGCTAGCTCAGTCAACCACTAGACTATTTTTCCTTTATACTTTTCAGTTAGTATTGGATCTGGGCCCATGCGAGAAATCGTATCTGTGGTAACTCTACCCTTAAGACGGTCCAGTAAGTTCGACTTTGGTACACCATAGACTGGACATGTTTCTCGCAATTTGCCTTCTTTTCTTATTTCCCCGCAGAATTTTGTCTTGATTTTTATATTACTTTTATTCATTATTTTTCGAGTATTTTTTATTTAAACTGAAAAAATAACACAAATCATTGTGAAACTCCAGTTAAAAATTTTCTAGACTAATTCTGGAAGTTTATAAATAATGTCATTATTCCAATAATCGGACACCTAGGACAAGTGCTTTTTTACTTGCTTACGTCAAAAAAAATTGTCCGGCCAGTGGTTTACACATAGTTTACATGAAAACTATAAATCTAAAAAGATAAGACACAACACATTATTTTAAATAAAGCGGATAAAGATGAATACAGTTACAAATAATTTTACCAGTATCCGGACACTTGTTCGAATATTAAAATATTGCTGATAATAATATTCCAGTCTCCGTCCAGCCATTTTCTAGCAATACAAGAACACAATCTGCCGAATTAATCAATTATTATTGAGTTTAGACTATGTTAATACCATGGGTAACTTAAAACTTACATTTATGTTAGAAATAAAAACTTTAGCTTACCTAACACAATGAGGATAACACTATTTTTTTTGTATTTTGAGAACGCTTTCGTTGACACTCAACTTATAACCATTATTACTTCTGTACTGGTTGCAATTATGGCGATCAAATGTATATGAGTATGCTGAAATAACAATCAGCATATTGTTTATACGTAGTTCAACATTAAGAGAATTATAAATTTTAATACTTCTTACCACATTAGGTTCTTCCTGCTCATAATCAATTATATAAAACCACACAAAGTTTTCGGTAATATGGCACTTCCACTTAAGTAACACTTTTTCTAACTTTTTCATAAATAAATCACAAAACCTTGTATAGTCTACAATGAAGTCCTCCTGAAGCTAATGTACTTGACTTTCTTCCTCACGTCTCAAAAAAGTTTCCTTTCGAAGTGAAGGGGCCCTTCTAGGCTTAGGGGAAAGTGGGGATCCTTGAGCACTTTTTCAGTTTATTGCCGGTACAGTAAATTCAGCTTAATCTAGCTCTAATTTATTTATATCACCAATTATAGATGACTTATCTTAAGCCTCGGGCATTGTGTTAGAAATCCTATTCTTTAAATTTTTTGAAAAAATGTTACTTTTTTAAGTCCTTGCAATAGTGCCCAAGCATCCCTACCAGAGGGATCTGTGGGCACTGTGGTAGGGAGCCTTGGACATGAAATAACCAACAAATAAATAATTTTACAAACTATTTTTATTGATAATATTTGGTACACATATACATAAAAAAACAACTAACTTTTGTATTTTCGTGAGAGAACGACCTATTTCAAATTTTCAATAACCCATAGTGGTTTATCAAACAGATACTTAAAGCTTCCTCTTCTTGTCGAAATAGTGGGTGTGGGTAACTTTGTGATTATATCATTTCGGGTGACCAATGATACATCCTTTATATCAGGGTAGCAGAATGTGTTTTTTAATTTTGTTAGTCTCATGAAATTTATTGTAAAATCGTTGTTTTCGAATTCCTCGATTTTTCCTACATAATGGACACTGGTTTTCTTAATTGGAAACTGGACTAAGACGTAGTCTCCTATATGGAAACTACGATCAAGACATATGACGTCATTTGCATCCACTTCCTTTTCACTTTCTTCTTCAAATTCGTTCCATTCTGATGAGGAGCCCGTCGAGAAACTTTCGCCATTTAAACTTTCGCTCGATGTACTTTCCTTTCGCTTAATATTTCTTTCTTTCTTAGGGAACTGCAATTCATTTGACAGTTTTGGAATTTTTTTCACCGGTAATTTACGTTTTTTTTTAGCTGCTTGCTGCTCTATTAAAAGTTTTTCTGGTGTGTCTGTCATGATCCTAGATTTCGCTTTCTTCCTTTTAGTCTTAACATTTTTCCTTGGCTGTGCCTTAGGATATGGTCTCACAGTTTCGGGAGTCAAGAAGGATTCATTGGTTGGTGTATTAGTTAGCCGTTCCTGAGCTGGCTCTAATAAGGCAGATGCGGAAGTAGAAGGCTTATTTTCTTGCAGTTACGGGAAAATGCGGATCAGTAGTACTAGTCATTGGTTGTTCTTGAACTGAAGTCGCGACAACGTCTTCCTCTTGTTCTATCAACATGGGCCTGTCCGTGACATAGGAACTAAGAAAATCGTTGTCTGTAAAAACATTAGAGTTGAAAGGCCAAATGCCACTTTTCTCGAATCCGTGTTGAATATTTTTGGGAGTAAAAGCCTGAGGTATGGCCAGTGCAGATAATTTTGCTATTTCATAAATAGTGCAAGTTTTTGATGGATTCATAGAAAGCCAATCTGTTAAAGCAACGTTGTAATATCTCTTAAGCGGTCCGAACACCGTTAAGTCCAAAGGCTGTAGCCTGTGGCTACAGTGAGGCGGGAAGGTTAGCATCACTATGCCGTTTTCTTTGCACAAGTCTAACGCTTCTATTGATATGTGGCTTTCATGATTGTCAAGTACAATGGCTACAGGTGAAGTCTTTGACGGCTTAACATATTTAATGAAATGTTTCAGGTATAAAACGAAATTTTGTGCAGTCATCCACCCAGATGTATAAGCTGCGCCATCGGATCCAACCGGGGCACCACTCAGCATATATTGCTTAAAATTCACTCGAGGGAATATGTAAAATGGCGGTATAGAATTTCCAATAGCATTAATCGTGCAGCACAGGGTAACTAAGGTGTCCCTTTCGGCAGATGTCATTTGTCCTACTTGCTTGCAACCCTTCACTGCTAAAACTTTCTGCGTAGATTGCACTGTCGTTAATCCAGTTTCGTCTATATTATATATTGCTTGTGGTCCAAATTTATAGCGATCCAATATCATTCTGTAATTGTCAAAAAATTCCATTACGTTTTTCCGGTTGAAGCTGGTGGCTCGTGACAAACTAGTCGCCTCAGGAGTGCGCAAAGATAAAGTTTTGTTTCGAATCATAAAGCCCCTGATCCAGTCTTTTGATGCATATTTATGCTGCTTCCAATTTTCAGGAATAACTTTTCCATTAGCAACTGCATATTCGTATGCAAACTTTCTACAGTTTAATTTAGTCAAGCCGTAATGTAATTGGGAACATCTAATTAAATATTCACGAAGTGCTTTTTCTTCATCAGTAGTGAATATCTGTCTCGTTATATATTTGTCGTCTGTGTTTTTCAAAGGTCGCTCTAACTTTAAGTAACGTTGAAGGGAAGATCTGGGGATCTCATACTTTATCGCAGTTGGCTGAATCTTTGCTCCCATGCGGACTTCGTCGATAGCTCTTTCGATTATGTCACGTGGTATTTCAATGCGGTTTGTTTTTTTCTTGTAGCAAAACGGCATATTTTTCTGAAAATAAAAAAAAATACTGTAAGGTAGGGATGGATGGGCATGCCCAATGTTCCCGCACCGTTCGGTGTCCATGCATCCCGCCGGCGCCATTAAAATTCAATTGCAAAGTACTACACTAAACAAATACTTTTAACCACCAAATAATACAGTATTGCATGCACAAGAAAGCGATATATACGGATTAAAAAAAAGAAAGCATACTTACATTGATTTAAGGACCTTACAAGTACAATAATCACCGATAAAATTGTTTGTTTTCAAGTAAATAAACATAAAACTGGTTTTTGTCGTGTCTGGATAACTGACACCGCTGCACTGTGACGTTCGCTGGAAGAAGCAAGGCCAATACTATTCGGCTACCACGACAGGGGCGTGTCTAATGTTTTGCGTATGATTTTATTCACAAATGCCCAGGCCTCCCACCTGCCCAAGGATCCCCACTATCCCCTACTTTGCTCAACAGTAAAATATTTCGGAAGTCCAGCAAACACTTTAGGAAAAGCATTCTTTTTCAAAATTGGTCGTTTTCGTTGAAAAGTTTTTTGCGCACCATCTTCATCTATAAAGTGTTTTATACAAACAACTGAGTATTTAGTTGGTTCCCAGCTTTATCGAGGAATACTTTTAATCCAACGTCGACGTTGTTCATCTGCAGATGGAAATTTAAATATACTTACATGACCCTCTTCCTTTTGAGATTCATAATTGCTATTACACTCTGGTATACAACACTTTGCTGGCATCTTATATATTGTGACTTACCTGCATAAACAGCCACTCTGTATAATAATATAATTTTTTTTTATATTTTATTCAAATTTGTCACATAAATGCAATTTAATTAAAACTGTGTTCTATATTTTTTAATAAATTTTATTAATTAGCAATGAGACTCTTAATTATTTAAATTTTGTAACTATTTTCCTAATTTAGGTAATCTCAGGGAATGTTTTAGTTTAATTGGGTTCATTACTTTTTCAGTGGCCCTCGTATTATGAATTTCAAAGAATGGAATAAATTTATCTTATGGGATTTCAGGGTAGCCAACCAGTCAACAGAAAATATACCAACTAAGAATTAATTGGAATTCAAAATCTTAAAATTCTATAATAAAACATTCATTCTTCTTCACACACACTTTATGGACAGTGGCAATGACTTAAATAACACACCTTCTCTGACTAAATTTTTATTATACGTTGGCATTACCGTTGCCGTTATATTTCGTTGAATATGTTTTGAAATTAAAAGGCGATTTACAGGTTATGTTTAATAGACGAGAAGATGTGTATTTTTAAATCACTAAATGGAATTAGATTAATATTAAAAAGAAATAAAATGGTAATAGTTCATATAAAAATTTTGTACTTTTACAAATACATCAGGGTTCATAAATTGTGTTTAACTTGCTTCATTTTCTTTTCACAGGGAAAGTGGCAATCAAGGAGATTGAAAATCTAGATGAATCTTAGAAAACCACATTGTATCCATCCATAACTTGTGAATTCCAGGACAAAAAAGGCAGGAGCCTTTTTATTATACTTCCATATCCAAAATTTATGATCACTTTTCACTATTGTAAACAATATATGGGTAGAAACTTATTATACCAATTACACCCGTAAGGTGCTTATTACTAATTTTACAACAAATTATAACTACTATATTTGGTATACTTTCTTATTATTTTAATTTTTTAGGCTGAAAAAGCAACTACATCTCTGCCATTTTAAAATTCTACCAAGTCTCTTCGATTTTCATTTGTTAAATCAACAACTTTTTACATTTTTAATCCCATCTAGAAAGTTCAAATTTCTTGTGCCCAATAGAAAGAAAATGGATTTAGTTACTTTTAAAAATAAGTTATTTCTATAAATTAAAGGTGAGTTTATTAAAACTAATTATACTGTAATTTTAAACTAATTTTATATTAAAATTCTATTACTGTTCGAACAAAATCTTGGTTGTCAAATTTAATCAAATTGCATTTTTGTTATCTTTTAAAATGAAGTTGGTATTCTGTTTCTTACTAAATTTGTTACTTTGTTACTGTTTCTATATTTGTCACAGTGTTTCATGTACTGGGTGATAATATTAGTATGTCCAAAAGTAAATAATTTTTTAATATACAACAATTTTAAGTTTTTTTTTTATTTTCAAAATACTATCTTAATATATAAAGAAATCCGTTTTACAAAAAGTAGGTATATTCAAGAAATCAATTTTTAGAAGTTAGTTTATTACTTATATTTTATTATTATACAAAGCATACAAAAATAAAATTAATGTATATTTGTAAAGTAAAATACAAACTAAAACGCAATAAACAGAATTGTTCTTCCACTCAATACAAATAATTGTAGCTACACGAGTCAGAAGTAAACTGAAACCATAAACAAACAACATAACCGAAATTATATTTACACAAATAATTCAATTTCCATCGGCCTTTGCCGCAGTGTTGCCAGATATCAATGTTCCGGCCTGTTAGATAAAGACGGCTATGATTTAGTGCATCCCAAATGATACCAACGAGGAGCCCACATTTTTTTCGTTGTCTAGCTCTGCTTCACAAGTGGCACATTTTTGCTTATTTTGATACTTCTTTATTTTTTCTATTTCATTGTCAAATGCCGTAATATTATTATCATTATGCTTGCTTTTTCTTTTTGTTTTCTTTTTTATTCAAAAAAAAATACCTTTCGTCTTTTTTGCATTTTCTTTCTCCCCCTTATCGTTTAATTTATTTTCATAATCCTCCTTCCACGCCTTGCAGGAGATTGCGGAGGAACTTTATCCTTTTGCTTTTTTTTGGTATTTTTATTCATCTGAAAATAACTTAAATGCTATTCAAAAGAGCGCTGCTCCCATCTGAAGATTTTGCTGCATCTTCTGTTGTTGAAGTTTTCATTATGGTCACATTGTTCTGCCCTTTTTCTAAACTATTACTAGCAACTTCCTTCGAAAATTTTCGGTCTGATAGTAATTCATAATAATTTGATTCTTTTTCCAAACTTTTTGCACAACATTCTTCTGCTACTGTCTGCTCTTTGTTTACTTCTTCATCGCTCCACTTTATTCAACCTTTCTTTAACCTCATAACGTCCGCTTTTTTTTAAATGAGGAAAAAAAATTAATTTTGTGAAAAAGTAGCTTTAGATAAGGACAGAAACATATGTGTATATTTTAAAATTTATTTTTTCTATTATTAAAAAAAACAGTCAGTGTTCCTATTATGGAACAAAGGTCGATGACAGTCAAACATGGAAAGCGGCAAAGCAGTTTCTCTTCTTACTGATGCATAAGTAAATGTTGCATTTAATGCAATAAAAATAAGTTTTAAGACCGCAGTTAGGCTTTTTGCATCTCTATACTTCTGTCTTCTCACATGGAAAATGGGAGATCTTGTCAGTGCGTACGTCGAACTGTGGAATTGGTTTTGTTTGACTTCTTTTCTTTTTTAGTCCCTATCAACTGTAGAACTGGGTCTTCCTCTTTTTGCTTTGTTTTCACCTTTTCCCAAGATTTAAGTAATCGTAAATTGAAAGTTGAATACCATGGTTTTCAGTCAATTTGTATAAAAGCTTCTTCCGGTGTCCCTCAAGGTTCAGTTCTAGGACCACTTTTATTTTCCATTTTTGTAAATGACATTACTGAAAACCTATCATGTCTACTCTACTCTATGCCGATGATTTAAAATTGTTTAAATCAATCTGTAGTATTGATGACTGTTTGATTATGCAGGAGAACCTAAATAAATTGAACCTTTGGTGTAATTCTAACAACTTACCACTTAACATATCTAAGTGCAATTCTATCAGCTTCACTCGCAAACTAAATCCGATTGAGTATAATTTAACTGTCAACAATATTACCATCAATAAATGTCTTTCTTTTAGAGATCTTGGTGTTCTTTTCGACGCTAAGTTAAACTTTATTGAACATGTCAATACTATTCAAAAAGAAGCATACAGAAATTTGGGTTTTGTCATTCGAAATGGACGCCAGTTCTCTGAGCCTAACACTTTAAAAACTATCTTTAACGCTTTTGTACGTAGTAAGCTAGAATATGCGTCCATTGTTTGGAGTCCTGGATATGAAGTATATAGCCAAGCATTAGAAAAAATTCAGCGAAAATTTGTCAAATATTTGTGTTGCAAGCTAGATGGCGTCTACCCTACTCGCAATATTCCGCAAACCATCTTGCTGAATAGATTTGACATCCTTGAATTACGTACTCGCAGGAAATGTTATTCTATCTGCATTCTTTACAAATTATTAAATTTTAAAATTGACTGTCCCGAACTACTTCGTCAACTAATGTTTAATGTTCCTAGTATCAGAACTCGCTCCCCTTTTTCTTTCTATTTTCAGACACCCAGGACAAATATTTTAAAATTTTCTCCAATGTATTTTATGTATCAAAATTTTTGTGAACTTCAAAATAATGTTGACAACGTAATTTTTTCTCCTAACGGAGTTTTTTTGCGTTTTCTTATGATGGTTAAAAACGTTTATTAAACTATTTTTTGTTTACATATATTTATGCTATTATTAGTATTTAACATTTTGTTATTATTTTTATGATGTAAATTATACTGTAATTGTAATTATTTTTGTGCCCATCCTGTATTTGGTTTTATACTGTTGGATGGTGTAACCCAAATAAATAAATAAATAAATAAAAGAGACATAATCCTTCTGCTATTTCAGCACGAAAAGCGAGAGAATCCATAATATCTTTTTTCGGAATATTTGCTTTTATCATGTCATCTCTGTAACGTAACCAGGCGGTGACTAAAACCAAGTCATACAGTGAAAGAAAATGTTCAAGTACCATTTTCGACTGTTTATTCCTGTCCTATAATATGCTATAAGTCCATCTAAGAGGTCGACTCCGCCCATAAATTTATTATATTGTTTTACTATAGCTGGTCGGTAAACATTAATTTTTGATTTTGTTTTTCGATCAAAACGTTCAACGGTATCCATAGGCTGCGACCCACAAAAAGTGCTGACTAAATGAACACTTTTATTATCAAACCATTTTAGGGCAGTGACCTTCACGTCATCAATCTTCGCCTCATACTCTTCAAATGTGCCCCTGTCCTTCTTTTTCATAGTTTTGTCAGCTGTAAAAGCTAAACCAGGTAGCCTGTCTTTTCTGACAGTGCCCAAACAGGGAATTCCGTCAGTTTGAAGTAAGTTGAGAAGCTGTATGGATGTAAACCAGTTATCAAAAAAGAGTAAATGATTTTTGTGTCGAGGAATAACGGAGACTAGGCGAAGGACTATGTTTTAGCTCGCTCCTATGTCTGGTTTTTCAGGAGCTGGAAATATCGTTCCAGTATAGACCTCAAAGTTGTGTATCAAGCCGTTACTATCGCATAACACAAATATCTTGTAACCCCACTTATGATGCTTCTTTGGGTTGTATTGCTTTAGTGACGATTTGCCCTTAAAAGGCACGATTTGCTCATCCACGCATATCTGTGGTTTTACTTGGCGTGTAAATTTATTTTGTAAATAATCTAAAAAAGGTCTTAGCTTAAATAATTTGTGTCTGTTGACGTCATTACGATCCGTAGGCAGATTTGTGTTATTATTGAAGTGAAGGTTTTTTTTATTTCTTCCCATTGTTTTCTGGAAATAACATCCGCTACTTGTGCTACTCTACATGCTGAGCTCCAATACATCCTGTGTCTAGGCAAACAAAAAATTTACATATAAATTACAATTCCGATATAAGTTTCCAGTTCGGCAGTTGTAAGATTTAGAGGTTTACTCACGTCAGTCTGGCAAGCATACAAGTTGCTTTGTTCTGTTATTGTACTCAACAGTTCATCAGTGAAAAATAGTTGGAAATAATGTATCGGTCTTCCTATCTCTGCTTCCTCTTCTAAATCTTCTGCAGTAAATTGGGGTTGAACAAAATCTTGCTACTTTGGTCCAGCTAATTCCAAATGTTTTCTTACGTTTAAATGTCGCATCACTAGGTAGTTCATCTTCTGAGATTTCATCTTCAGAGGTTGAAAACTGTTCCTGACCTATTTGGTACAAAATCGTCGTCCGAATCACTAAGATTTTCATCCTCACTTTCGCTAGGTATATGAGCCATATTCTAGAAAAAATAACTTGTGTACATATTTTGCACCAGGTGCCCATTGTTCCATAATAGGAACTATAATATTTTCCACCAGGGTCCATTGTTCCAGATTGGGAACTTTGACAAAATATGACGTTACGCACAAACAAAAGAAAAAAAGCGAAACAAACATGTTAATAGACTAATATACTACCTATAGACTTACCAGTATTTTTTTTAACGGTCAGTAATCAGCAAAAAATATAAAAACAGCGAACGGAAAATAACACGTGTAAACTTAATGAATATAATGTGATTTACATTGGCCTTGCCAAGTTTAACCTTTTGATACAATCAAACAGAGGGCGCTAGCTGTTGTTTATGTGTATTATTTTACTTCGATATCAACATAACAGTGGCGTACATTTAGTAAATTTAGCTAATTTACAGTTTTCAATATATTTTAATTATTTGAATTCAATGTTCCTAATTAGGAACATGGGACGTTAAGAGGTTATGTAAAATTTCTATTTTTGTTTCTATTCGGTTCATATCACTAATTTCTTCGCTTTCAGCATCTTCTAGTTTTTCACGAAATTGGTTGTCTTCATGTTTTTGCCCATTCAAAATAGATGGGTGGGTTTCTTCCACACAACTTTCAAAATTTTGTAGTGACACAATTTGATCCTATTTCTGAAGTATTGAACTATTCATATCCACGACTTTGACCACAGTACTTTCTGTACTTTTAGTCATTTCCGGTTCATCTTCTGGACCTTTTGCCTTCTGAAGGACTATATTTATGACCGCCCACTAGAAATAGAACAGATCTTTGAATTTCATTTTTTAGTCATTCATTAAAGGTGTTCGCAATATACTAAAAAAATACTTCAAATTTCATCCACCCTGAATCTCTTCTTCCGAGAACCCAATCCGGAGACATGCTATCAACAAAGGCTCGAGGAGGTATTACGTACGGAAATATATCTAAAGGCGGGCAAAGTCTAGCATCGGTGGTAAAAGTGATTAATGTGGTTATATTTTCTTTGTTATTTCCAGTTTTGACGATGTTAAGATCTTTCTGTTGTATGCCCAAAACTTTTCCCGTTTTGGGGCACAAACTAAAACCACTTTCGTCAGCATTTATAATTCGACTAGGATCATTCAAAATATCTGTTGCGCTACAGTGTTTTAAAAACAATTCCAAATCACTAAACCAGGAATGAATGTATTCTTCGGTCAACTGGGATCTATATTTTTCCAGAGCCTCTGCATTTTTCAGAGACAAGTGGCTGTGTCGCCTCATGAAGCTGGAGTACCTAAAATTATTTTTAAGAATTCTTTACCATGATACAAAACTATTACAAGATATTGAAGATACAGGGTTGGGATAAAGTATGGAACCAAGTAAATATCTTTAAAACGAAAAGGACGATATTTATGCAACTTTGCAAGTACAATGACGCATAACACATCTGGTGCAATATTTTTTGTTACTACTGTACTCCCGGTTTTACCGGAAATACCCTTAACTTTTTTAATTTAAAGCATATATTTTTGCAGATTTTAAAAGATCTTGTTATTCCGAATTCTTACATACTAAGTTTAGTGGAAATTATTTGTTAAAGTAATTTTTCTTTTAGACTAACGAGAATAAAAACGTAAATACGTGTTTTTAGTTAATTCTTTGTATTAAAACAATGTAGTAAGAAATAAACGGGTACTATCTAGTAGGTAACTAATCGACAGAAATAAAGTGTACGATTAAGAATGGTTCTTTTAAGTGAAAAATCGGTTATGGTGATCGTGTTAGAACTCATGAAGAAGTTTGTCGTATTTTTAACGATTTGCATCCTGAAAGAAATCCCATATCACGTTCAACGGTTACTAAAACATTACAACGTTTTAATGCATTTGAGATGGTCAAAAATTTGCCAAAAACTGGAAGACCGCAGACCGCAACGAACGAAGCTATTAGACAAAACATTGCAATTGATTTAGAAGAATCACCTCAAACTTCTACAACAATTTTGGCACTGAACCATGGTATAAGTCGACGTTCTGTAAGAAAATATTGAAAATTAAAAAGTATTATCCTTATAAAATTCAATTGGTTCAAGAATTGTCAGACGATGATTTTGACCGACGGATGGAGTTTTGCGAACGAATGATGGACATTTGTAATGACAACGAACAATTTGTAGCTAATGTAGTGTTTTCCGATGAGGCAACTTTCTGTTTAAATGGAACCGCCATAACTCTAGATATTGGTCAAATCAAAATCCTCATTGGATTCATGAACACATACCCAGTATTCACAAAAGTTGAATGTTTGAAGAAGAATTGTCGAAAATAGGCTTATAGGCCCATTTTTTATAGACGGAAACTTGAATGGTAACAAGTATTTAGATTTACTGAATAATCAAATTATTCCTGCACTTCAACAGAATGGGCAGTTACCACAGAACATGATGGAGCGCCTCCCCACTATGATCGACGGGTTAGGGATTTTTTAGATGCGAATTATACAAATCGATGGATTGGATGTAGAGGATTCATAAAGTGGCCAGCTCGTTCTCCGGACCTCAACCCGTTAGATTTTTTTCTGTGGGGTTATCTAAAATCATGTGTTTACGTTAGACGACCAACATGCTTGCAGGATTTAAGACAAAGAATTATTGATAAATGTTAACTAATACGTGTATAAGTCTTGGAAAGAGTGACTCATGAATTTATTAACAGACTTGCATATCCTCAGGAGGTGAACGGCGAGCATTCATTAGATTTTAAGAAAATGTAAAAACAAACGGTTTGATTTTTATTCCAAAGGGGACATCTGTAAACCCCCTCCATTCCACTTCTCCAACCCCTTTATTTTAAATAGAGCATATACTTTGTGTCGCCTATTATTGAAAAGGTAATTTTATGGGGAATTCAAAAATATGACTTTTTGTTGAGTTACTTTTAATTTTAGCGCGCTCAAGCGTAATAAAAAAATGTTACATATTATAAAGTATAACAATTTATTTGGAAGCTAATTTTTATACTAATTTAATTCACCATATACCAATATCTAAATATTTCCATATTGCACTTGCAACAATCTGAAATGCATTATTCTTAACATTATTGCTAACTTTATTTTGTTGTAAATGTAATATGAAGATATTATTATTGAGATGTGGTGCATTGAATTAGTAATAAAATTAGCGTTCAAATAAAATGTTGCGCTTTATATTATGTAAATTTTTATCCCGCTAGAGGGCGCTAAAATTGAAAGTAACTAAATAAAAAGTAATATCGTTGTATGAAGATAATATAGTAGGATAATGCAACAGTAAAAAGTGTTGGATGCAATCTCGAGCGGCATCTAGTGACGATTTAATGAAGTAGTCAATTTTTAATGCTATGCAGATACGCCATCTACGTCTTCTTTTCGTTCAGGCACATGGCCTCTATCACCTACCTATTATAGTTAAAAACATCTTTATTTAAAAATAACAATTCATGATAAAAGATATGAAAAATTAAACATAATAATGAAAATTTATTCCAGTTGACAAAACCGTACAAATACAATATTTTGGTTATGTGCGGTTATGTCAAAATATATAAACAATAACAAAGAATACCTAATAACAACTGATAACAATGTCCAATGTTTTAAATAAATTGTAAAGTTCCAAGTAGAATACAAAAAAGTAATAAGCTTCTGAAAATGTTGCATGTAATCTAAGTACCTCTAATTGGACAAAGTGTTGGAAAGGTTTATAACCATAAAAATAGCTGAATATTTTTATAGTTTTCAAAATTTGAACAAGCTTTGCTACAAAATTTCATCAAAGCTATCAACAGTTTGCAAGATATCGAGTTAAGAAACAAGAAAATCACTAATCAGGGAAAAATCAATCAACAATCAACACTGGAAAACAAATTAAAAAAAAATAGGCACAGGGATATATTAGCGACTTCCAAATGTATCTTGACTGTTGATCATGAATATAAGAAAAAATGTTCTCTCGGCTGGCTCTGAGTGTTGAAATAAATCACCTTGAAAGGAAGTTTTCAATAGCTCCGCTCTTTAGGAATAGCTCAAGACGAAATCGATAGACCTACAAGTGATCTATCTGTGGCAGACATATTCAGTTAGTCTTTATATTTCATTGCCAACAACTTACCAAAATGGTTAAAATTTATTTCCAAAATCAGTGCTCTTATTTAGTACAGAATTCTACGAACGACACAATAATTATAAAGTCCTAACTTTGAACATAAAAGAAAATCTTATAAAAAACATTTTTTTTATATAATTTATTACTGTTTGGAAAAGTATATTTGTTTGTAAGTATTTGTATTTAATCCAGGTTAAGTGTCAGTGCGGGAGTGTAATGTTAAGTATGAACAAAATTCGCCCATTCTGTTTATACGTTTGGTTACCGACCCTAGTAGATAGGCAATTTGTTATTACTTTTAATTTAGATTTTGGATTAACGTTTTTGTATATGACTTGGCTGTTAAGTAATAAATGAAGTCAAAACTGTAACACGTGGTTTTATTCTGGAAAGTATTTTTAAATTGAATCACACATGCCGTTCGAGTGAAAATGTTTTAAGTAGTTCAAAACAACTATCACTATTTTTCATTGTTTATAGAATACAGCCTTTTAGTTAACTCAGACAAAACTGATTAAATAAATAAATTAATGTCTTTTTTTGAATTTTCGCTTTTTTAGAAGAACAATAACGCAAGTGAAAATTAATGATTCCACAGAAATAGCAAATTAAAAAAAAAAATGTCATATGAAACTTACAACTAAGACGTTAAGGAAAAGTTTGTTTATAAATATATTCACACATAAATTTACAAGCAAATTAAACAACAAAATATTTAAGAATAGTAATATTAATAATAATTGTCATTGATTGAACTGAATATTCAGTCCAATAGGCTCTTGACTGAAGTCCTTTCGCTTTTTAGAATATCTTTCAAATTCAACAATTTTACGTTTTGTTCCAACGCGGATTTTAATAATAGATTTATAAATTGTTTTTTTTTATTTGAATGTTAAAAGTTCTTAAAACTAACTTTAACATATATTTCCCATGCTGGCATTTAGTGTTCAAATAATGAGACGATTAAACAAAAAAGGCTTACGAGAGTTAGTTGCCCTTTTTTGGTACACATTTGTGCAAGACAACTTTACAAATGTTTCCTTCTTTTTCTCTTGTAGAAGATGGTCACACCAGCAGTGGAGCGCACAATGATGGTATTTTAAAAAGCCACGTCACATATTTGATAAGATAATTAACGTGATATAAGTGCCTTCACGACTTAAGTCGTTAAGCGTTCAAGTTTGGATTTTCCAACCCGGATTCAATTACAGATAAAAACATTCTTTTTTATTTTGGAAAAAATATGAAAAATACAATTAATGCAATCTTTCTGCTAAATTTTATAGTATTTTGATAACAGTTCAGAAAAAATAGTAGTAGTCGGTAACTGAACTTCATGAAATCCAAAGTTGAGCACTTAACGTCCTGAGCAAAGAAGGTTTATATCAATGTTAATTATCTAATCAAATATGTAACATTCGCATTTTCTATAATTTATTTTTTAAGACGCCTTCGTAGAGCGCTTCATCACTGTAGGGCATGCAGGAAAGTATTTCCATGTACAAAAAAAATAAATGAAAAATTTGTAATTTTGCCTTTCGAAAATAATACTCCTAATTGTGCTACTGATTATGCTACGATAAATTGGTACTCGATTCGTTTTCAAATGGTGGTAAAAGTTGAAAATTGAAAATTAGTGGCCTAAATGTTTTTATTACTTAGTATAATTTCACTAAACGTGTTTGGTATTATGTTATAAGTTTACCTAACAGCAAAAAAATCTGTTAGTTAAATTTTGTCAGTGCCGATTTTAGTAAACTTATATTGAATAATAAAATTATAACTACACCTATATATTTACCCATTATTAATTTTTTAATTTTCAACTTAACATCCTGTATTTCAGGCATTTTTTATTTTCGTCTATTCGTCTCATTTTGAACAATAATCTTCAGTTGTTCATGTCCTATTCTTAATTTGATACCATTATATAAAAGTGAATAAAAATAAACAGCGTAAAACTCAAGTTTTAATTAACCATCAGCGATCAATCCAAAATCCAACCAATTCCACCCAATCTTAACTCATTCAATCTTTTCTTTTCCAAACAAAAACTGGTTTATTTTATTATATTGATTTTTTTGGCATTTTATGTGACCTTCAAATACCCTTTTGTAATAATTTGCAATAGTAAATAGTAACTATAAAAATACATTACCGAAGACAAGTATAAAGGAAAAAGAAGATTTTAAATTATAATTCATACTCAAGCATAGACATGACCTATAGGCCTGACTTGGACCACAAATACCGTATCGTCATCTACATTCTATGTCCATCGTCCTCCAATGATAAGTCCATAAGGTTACACTACTATATTATCTTCATACAACGGTAATATTTTTGAATTCTCATAAAATTACCTTTTCAATGATGGCCCTGTCTACTGTGACGAATAACGTTAGAACGTTACAGGATTTCAAACTTGACCTAATCATGCGCGCGCACAAAATGGCGGCAGCCTATGTTTTGCAACGCTTTCGCGCGGCAACCGGGTATTTTCTTGTTGGAAATTTTGCGACTTTTCCAACGGTATTTAGTTTGACGATAAAAGCGATAGGTGTATAAAAACAACGTCGATATAATATTTTTCGACCCCATCAACGCAAGGGATGATGGTCGGTAGCTGGGTATAAAAAATTATATTTAAATTTTATCTATCGGTCAAGTAGAAAATTTAACAAAAAAGCGATGAGTGAAAGGTGGCACATAAGTAGTCCTCATAGTTATATTAGGAACATAGAGTAAAGTGGTATAATATTTAAAAAAAAAATCAATTACTCAAAATTCAAAGCATTTATAAAAATAAGTTAAAACCAAATAACTGAAGCACTTGTATATGGAGAGTGCAGCAGGGAAGAAAGGGGAAGGTAATTTTTTGATGTTTTTGAAAAATACCAATTTTAATGTTTGAAACTGTTCAATTTACAATATTGAACCCTTTATTAATGATATTTTTATATTTGTTGACATTTCCTTGATGATACTAATTATTTTGTATTATTTGTATCGCTTTAAGCTGTCTGTGGATTTATGACAAATATTGTCACTTGTTAAAAGTCATTCGTCATCTCTCAGTTGGCTCTCAACTACCGCCATTACATCATTAGCTAAATTCTTATGAAAACGTCGGGTAATATACTGTGCCATAGTAATCCGTCGGCAACCGCCCCAATATCATTTGCGTTTTACGTTGAAAAAAATATTAACAATTGAAAATAAGTATGCTTCCTTATGCAAAAAACTCACACACTCTTATCACAAACACGAATAAATCATTAAAGCTAAGGGGTGTTTAATATTGCTTTATTTTAAACAATGAAAAAAATAATAATTGTAAGTATGTATATCACTTACGTCATTACGGAAACGAGACGTCAACCCGGAAATATTTTTCCTACGTCACAATTGTTTCCGAGATGATGATATCTTACAAAATTATTTGCAGTGATCTTCATTATTGATCAAGAGACATAGAATTTTGAGGTTGAATTACTAAACCGCTGTTTTATTTAAAAAAAATAGTTATTAGTTTTAAAGATACAATCCAATTAAGTGTGACATGTTTCCGAACTGATCCATAATAAAGGTACGCACAACTTTTTTAATATTTGCTTATTAATTGTAAAAACATTATTTGAATAAACTTACGGACATGTTTTGATGAACAATACCACACTCTTTACTAACATGTATAAGGAGGTGATTTAATGGTATGTATTTCCCGTGATACAAAAAACAGAGGTATGGAACATAGCCAACGAAATTTCGTCGAGTTCGGGAATGACGTATTGTGGTGTGAAACATGGTTATCTTGTTGGTTATGAGCCGATTTAATTTTTCTTTTGTGAGCGTTCTTCGATCAGCTGATACGTCAAATTCGTCAAATACGCCACCGTATCGTATACTATTAATCTGCATAATATCATATCTTCTTTTTATAGTATCATGTGTATTTCCGGGATATTTGAATTGAAGTGGCTGGTTGCAAAGATGACGGGTTTCATTCTGGCCATAAAACATTTGTTTATATCAAAAATATGATTTTATCGGGGCAATTTAAAATACACCCTACACAGTATAGACTATCCAAGGAATGCATTACTTTCTTTTATTTATTTAATTTGAGAAAGGTAATCAGACCATAGGTTGTGGAACTTTAAATATGAATTAGAACCCGTTTCTGAAATGACAATTTTGGCTATAAAATTAAAAAATCATAAAAAAGTGTGAAGTATATGAATCTTACATTTTATATGCCTGTTTGAATATTACCGTGGCTATCAAATGGCGTTGGATTTACTATGCCATATTTAATAATTTTACCATAATACCCTTTACAACATTCACACTATTTCAAAAACATTTGTATATATATATATTTTTAATATACCTACTGGCGAGCAATATTTGAAATATGTCAGTTATACAAAGTACTTAAAAATATGTTAGTAACTCGGTTGGTAATTTGTTAAATTATTTTTTTTTTTAATTGTATAAGAGAATTTTTTTATTTGCAGGTTTCCGTTCTTCTAAATCAAAATCGAAACATATCGACGAACATTTTGGGAAAGATTTCGTGGTTTGTGAATTTTGTGGAATATTCATGATAAAAATGAATTTTTTTCGGAACCAATTTATTCATGTAGTAAATAATAGATCAAGAAAAGTTTCTCTAAAAATCAATGACGTTTCCTGCATACACACATTTAATAATTAACAATAAATAAAAACCATTTAAATGTGACATTTGTTCCAAAGGATTTAATCAAAAATCTTACTTACGACAACATTTAATAACTCACAATAATGAAAAACCATTTAAATGTGATATTTGTTCCAAAGGATTTAATCGAAAATCTAATTTACAACATTTAATATTTCACAGTAATGAAAAATCATTTAAATGTGACATTTGTTCCAAAGGATTTAATCATAAATCTAGTTTACAACAACATTTAAAAAATCATAGTAATGAAAAAACATTTAAATGTGACATTTGTTTCAAAGAATTTAATCGAAAATTTTACTTACAACAACATTTAATAATTCACAATAATGAAAAACTAATTAAATGCGACATTTGTTTCAAAGGATTTAATCTAAAATCCAGTTTACGAAGACATTTAGTAATTCACAGTAATGAAAAATCATTTAAATGTGACATTTGTTCAAAAGGATTTAATCATAAATTTAGTTTACAACATTTAATAAAACATAGTAATAAAAAAACCATTTAAACGTGACATTTGTTTAAAAGGATTTAATCATAAATTTAGTTTACAACATTTAATATATCTCTGTAATGAAAAACCATTTAAATGTGACATTTTTTCAAAAGGATTTAGTTATAAATCTAGTTTACAACAACATTTAATAAATCACAGTAATGAAAAATCATTTAAATGCGACATTTGTTCAAATGGATTTAATCATAAATCTCGTTTACAACAACATTTAATGATACACAATAATGAAAAATCCTTTAAATGCGACATTTGTTCCAAAGGATTTAATCATAAATCTAGTTTAAAACAACATATCTTTTTTCATTGAAAAAAGAACGAAAACCATGCTTAACTTAATAATTCTTGGAGAAAATATATAAAGACATTCAATGTCAGTATATTTACACATTTTGAAGGTAAATTAATGAAATCGAAAAGCAAAAGCAGAATTTCTAACATAAATAAAAAAATGACATTTTGAAAAACGACTAAAATCGTCAATCTTCGTCACTTTCACCATCCAAGCATTCACTACACATGTAGTTGGCATGTTCCAAACAAATATGTTTTTTACAGTATGCACAGCTAAATCTTGTAGGCCTATTTTTTTTCTGTCACAAAAAACGCAGCGTCGTTTGATGTTTTCGGTTTGGGGTTCGGATGACTTTTCCTACAGTGGTAAACGTAAAATTTCTCTAAGGCGAAGTCTAATGGTACGTGGTATCCGATTATTAGCAGCTCTTCGTCGTAAGTGTTCGTCTAGTAACTGCATGCCAAGATTCTCCAGAAATATTCTTCGAGGTGTATTATTCGTATATTTTGAATTGCTCTTGAAAATAACGAATGCGTTTATTCCAGCTATATTTAGAAGCATATAAAATATAACCATTGGCCAGCGACGAGTAGCTCTGGCACAATCATAGGCCGCACACATCTTATCCACTGTATCAACCCCACCTTTTGTTTGATTGTAATCAATTATTATTTGTGGTTTTCCAGTTTCTTTGTCTATATTATCTTCATTATGGTGCATGGTTAATAACATGAGAACATTTTTATTTTTTCTGGGTATATAAGATGCTATGGTTGCTTTTTCTTGGAATCCAAACATGCTTGTCTTTTCGGGTCGTTTAGCAGGTTGGACAAATTCAAGTGGAAGTTCCTTTCTGTTTTTTCTAATGGTACCAAGAATCGTGAGTATATGATTTGTTAAAAGTGTGTTAGCAACAGCCATGCTGGTAAAGAAGTTGTCCATTGTAATGTTTCTGCTGGTTCCTGAGATGGGGCGACAAAGACGGGAAAGGAGGGACACATTATCAGTTTGAACTTTATAAGGTCCAATGGGCTGTTGCCCAACATAAATTTCCATGTTTACAGTATAAAACAATTTGGCGTCTACTAGAGAATATATTTTGATACCAAAACGGTTGGGTTTATTTGGCATATATACTCGAAAGTTGCATCGCCCTCGAAATGCCACCAACATTTCATCCACTGTTGTGAGCTCGGAAATACAAAAGTATTTAGACAAATTAGAATTAAATGTATCATAGATCTCCCGGATCGGTGCTAATTTGTCATATTTTTGTCTCTCTATTCTAGTATTTTTATTGTCAAAACGAATATATTGCAACAGAAATCTAAACCGTTCTCGAGACATTGTCAAACGAATTATTTCCATGGATGTTCCATTTGTTCTAAATAAATCAGATGCATTTACCCGACTATTTTTTGACATCGAGCATATATAAAGCAACCCTATAAAGGCTTTCAGCTCAATAATGTCTGTGGGCTTTGCTGATCTGTTGTTCGGATTTACATTGCACATTCCAATGTAGATATTTGTATTATCAACAATAACTTGCAACAATTCATTTGTAAAAAAAAGGCTCCAGATCTCTGCTGCAGATTTTAACTCTTTTGCATTCCCCTTTACCCCAGGGAGAAACTTGATAATATTTAGGGCGCTTGTTCGTACCTGTTTATTTCGTGGGTGCTTTCTCCACTTGGTTTCGCCATCTTTTCCAATGTAATATGCAACTTTTTCTTGTCCCACTTCATCCACTATATTATTTGGAAGATCCAAGATGTTGTTTGGGTCATCAATATCTTGCTCAGCATCCGTGTTGTGAGCTTGAATCTCTTCATCATCATCCTGCAAACTCGAGTCGTCGTCAGATGGCTCGATATCAGTCTCAATATCGTCGTGGAGTTGGCGAAGATATTCTTGTTCTTTTTTGTAATCCATTTCCAGCACTGTAATCACATACTTAGGTTTAATAAACTGTAGAAAGCAGAAATTAATTAAAAATATTTACCTTAAAAAAATTAACATTAACTAAATTGCGGAGTGAGAGTCCGCAAAAGAACCTAACTCTAACACGCAGCACCCTGTTCTGTTTACCTTTTAACACTAACTTCGGGACCCCAACGGCTACAGCTACTTAGCGGTACAGCCGCCTACTCGGAATAGTCCGGTAAATGCTGGTTAATTTTTCGCGGTGCGGACTAACAGTCCGCACGTTAGTAACAGAAGGTTAATAAAACACAGTAATGAAAAATTTAATTAAAAATGTAACTTATTTCACTGTAATAAAAAATACATTTAAATGTAGATTTACAACATTTGATCGCAAAAATAATTTAACGCAATATTTCGTAACGTATTCCTTCCCTTCTGTTTTCATCTAGTTAGTCAGGAACAAATTACAGCTAATCGGCAGCTCTTCCGACATGTGAGCCGAGAATACCGATCAAGGAGAAGCGACAGTAGCTATCGGTGCCTTTGATATCGGATGGACTTGTTTCACAGCATGACTTTGATTAATACACAACTTAATACGCTGCGAAAACATGCTTATTTTCTATACTGAGTGAAATAGTTTGTCAAATTATCTGAAATTATTGTTATAGTCCATGCGCAAATATTGTATTGTGTTTAATTACATTGAAGTAGTTAGGGTTGATAGCAATGGTGAGATTTCGGCACCAAAATATAATTCATTATGTAATAATGGAGCTATCGCTTCGTCTGTTTCGATAGCGTACGACAGAGACAAACGTACTCTTTCGAAAAGTTACCAGAGAAATCGTTGCGCGGCGGCTGAGTCATACATGAAGAAATTCCAGAGTTTCTAGACGGTCAAGAATGTTCTAGTTCGGAGCTGACTTTATATAAAAAACGCAAGTTTGTCAATAGATGTTAAGTTTCAATAAAGTGTGGTATAGTAAAGACGAATTGTAATAATTAAATTAGAATTGTGAGTTATAATAGTGCCTTATTATTAAATAAATTAATTAGTACGTTATACATAAATTATAAAAAAACTGTTTTTAATTAATAAACTATTTTTAAATCAAAAAAACGTTACAATGTAAGACTAATCTTTTTGTGTTGTGACTACCCTAGTCTGCATGTGCATAGAGAAATACAAGACTAGATTTCCGGACCACCTAGCCCTGTTGCCAAGTTTACACAGCGCGGCTTGTTTTAGAGGAGGCTGTGGAGAATAATATGCGATTGGGTGATTATCTTGTGTTAATACCGAGCCAACGGCTATGGTAGAAGCATCAGTAGTTAAAACAAAATGTTTAGAGAAATCTGGGTATTGAAGAACAGGGGCGTTGGATAATAGTTGCTTACATTTTTCGAAGCATTCGAGATAAAGTGAATTATTTCGGTCGATAACTGCTTCCTTTCGGGGACATCGAGAAAAAGTTTTGAATAAATCGTCGATAGTATCCTATAAGTCCTAAGAAGGATTTAATTTCTTTTAGTGTCTTTGGGACTGGAAATTTTTGAATAGTCTAGTTTAGCGGGATTTGGTTTTATACCTTCGGGTGAAAAGCTACTTATTTAGTAAGAAATTCGGATTTGTCAAGCTGTACCTTTAAATTCGTTTTTTGAAATGTTTCAAAAATAGTTGCAATATGTACGAGGTGTTCCTGTAGGGAATTTGAAAATATAATTACATCGTCCATATAAACGAAACAAAATTTGTAAAGAAAATGCCTAAGGACGTTATCCATTAATTTTTCTAAAGTGACAGAGGCATTTTTAAGCCCAAATGGTATCCTCACAAAGTGTCCGTGAGGGACTGTAAAAGCTATTTTTTCAATAGAGTTGGGGTGAAGTTCGATTTGGTGGAATCCCTGCGCTAAATCAAGAGTTGTAAAATAAGTTGCTTTGCCTACATTGTCTAAAATTTCATCAATTTTCGACAGCGGATATTTGTCGTCAATTGTATTGTCATTTAATTTACGATAGTCTATTACCGTACGGATTTTTTTCTGGCCGGAAGCGTCGGCTTTTTTTGATACTATCCAAACAGGGGCTGAATAGGGTGAAATTGAGAGTCTAATTATTTTGTGATCTAATAATTTATTAACTTGTCTGATAATTTCTTCTTGCATTACCTTTGGATGTCGAAATCCTCTAAAATAAATAGGATTTTCATCTAAGTAAAAGTTAAGTCTGATTTTTCCTCATAAAAAATGTGTTTATATTTCTTGCATAATTTTTCCTCAAAATTTAAATGTTGCGTACGAATTATTGAAGGGTCTAATTGTTCGGGGCTAGGGAGATAAATGTCGTCTCTATAACCGTGTGTAACAGTGTGAATTGATTGTATATTGTTTATTTTAATTTCGGGGAAAAGTATTTCGCAACTACTTATATTAACTGGAATTTTGTTGTATAAGGTGTCGAAAGGGATGATAATATCAAAAGCTCTTAATGTCAGTGTTTTAGTTTGGTAGTCTATTTATGCGCGTAAACGTTTCTAAATCATAATTTCCAAGTAAAATTTTAAAATGTTTACTCCAATCAGAAATTCTAGCATCGATAGTTTCGTATATGTTAAATTCTTAAAATAAAGGCGTTTTAAGATTTGACAAAAATGTTTGAGTGATTTTCATTGACATTAATGTAAATGGTTTTTTATATTTGTGAGTTGGATCAAAATATGTCGCGGCTTTTGGTGAAATGATAGTGTCTGAACCTCCTGAATCAATAAGAACTTTCATTCTTGTTTTAGGCTTAATAAAATAGGGTTATTGGAGATAAATATGAATATTATTTAGCTCTATTGAAGCGGCGGTTGTCCTTCTGAAAGACCGACCTGAAAATTTTCTGTCCCGTCATCGTAATTTTCTGTATCATTAAATTCAAAATTTCCGGGCATAGATTCGGAATTTTCATACCTGGAAGTATCTATATTAAAATTATGCGTCCTTCTAGCTAGTGGATAAACTCATAAGTTGATTTTTTGTCGTAATTGTTTGTACGCCACTCATGGGAGTGGGAGAACTTTGATGATTTTGGGAATTTCTAAATGATCTATTAAAATTTTGGGGGTTATTTCGGAAAGACGAATTATTGGGGAATGAAGATGAATTATTAAAATTTTGAGTGTTGTTTCTGAAATTAGAACTGTTGCCGAATTGTGGCGAATTATTAAAATTTTGATTATTTCCAGTAAGTAAAAGCATGTGAAGGTTTATTTTGTGAAAAGTTTGTGAAATTTGGTTGAAAATTACCTTGCGAGTGTGAAAAGTTAGGTTTATTGTATACAGGATTGTACGAGGTTTGTTTAATGGGATTAATTCTTTGTTTTGGATTTTGTTGACCTTTCAGGAAATTCATGTATTGTTGTTGACTCTTATGATTATCGTAAATAATTGAAAGTTTTGAAGGCCCTCTTCAAGACTTTCAATTCTAAAATCCGACAAATATTCACAATATGGTTCATTTATACCTTTAAAATAAGGGGTTTTGAAATTTAATGTTTCAGGGTTGTCATTTAGTGATATGTGTTGTAATAAATCATTTAAATTGTTGCTCACTCTTTGGTGATAATCGTCGTATGTCTCGTTTGTTTTTTGTACCGATATAGATAACTGTCACTAAAATGTCTTCAGAACGTATGTCGCCGTATTTTGCCAAAAGGGCAGGTCGAATTTCAGTCCAAACTGTTTTATTAGTAAAATTTAAATAGTCTCTAGGTTCACTATTGATACGAGAAGCAATATTGGCATTTAAAATAAATTCTTGTGGTTGTGTTAGATTTTGATTAGCTAAGAATACAATTAAATTATCTACTGATTTAATTAATGTGGAGAGGTTATCTCCTATGGAAAATTCGGGTAAAGTAGCACAATGGCTAGAAATATCGCTATTAGTCATAGGCATGTCTGGGCGAAGAACGTTTCGAAGATTTTCAGAAGGATTCTAAGAAAGTTGAGAACTATTCGCTTGATTAGAAATGTCGGTAGTCTCTAATTTGAGACCGGCTAATATTACGTGTAAGTTTTCTTCGGAAATATCTAAAGTGCTCATGGAAAGGATAAAGGAAAATTGTACTCACAAAAGGATGATCACTGAAGATGTCCTCTGCATGCTACTTCTTCCTCTCGTCCCAGGTTCGGTGGATTTTTCGTTAAATAACGGAGTTGACCAGGAAAAGTGATTTTTCTGTACGAAGAATCCTCTTCGCAGCGCCAGTTAAGTTAAAAATACTTTAAGTTTCCAAAAAAAGCAAACTTTATTTATTTAAAAAATATGCAAAAATGGTTCTTTAATTAATTTCAAATAAAAATGTTTATCGTAATGAGAATAAAATAAAAAGAACATTAATTCCCATGTTGACAACGTATTTATAACCTCGGGTTCATCGTCGTCAAGGTGCAAAGCGCTGACTTTGGTGATGAGGCACTCCGGGCATTGAACGGTGAGTTTCTATCATATTTCTATATACTACAAATGCCTCATTAAAATCCCTCAACAAATCTTGGGCCCAAAATACAAATTGGTCTAAAGGTCTCTTCAAAAAATTGATTTGTTCTCCTTGAGAAAAGTATTTAGAATAAAGAGTTCATTTGGATTTATTAAATCGTCGTCATTTTTAATAAAGAAGATGTAACATTTTTTACAATTAAATTTTTTTTTTTTTGAAATTTATATAGCAAATATCCGGCAACATAAACAGAGCAAGTTTCCAAATTTATGCTAGTGGTTTCGTTATTTTCAAATCTCGCATACAAACATAAATTTTCTTTTTCCAAAACTTCTCCTGTCGTAACTTCAACTTCCCCTGTTGTAACTTCAACTTCCCCTTGAACTTTTTCTTTAGCTTCCTCTTGATTTTCTGTTTTTTTCAAAATGAAGTGTACTTTCTTCAACTTCCACAATATCAAGTGCTTCACTTTCAGAAATCTGACAATTTTCTGTATCCGTAGTCACTTGAAGACGAATATTCATATTTTATTGAATAGCATCCGACATTGACGTACTGTTGGAGTGGGATTATTTACCACCTCTATTTCTATATAACAGAAAAAAGTTTTCAAGTGGGTTTTGATTTAGGAATGATGTCAATAAATGATTGCTTGGGATTTAACGGTTTCCCATAACAATAAAATAGATGTTAGTGTCCACTGAAATCCTTCAGAACAGTATATATTGTTTTGTATTTTATTATTTTCCAACACATATATGCATTGAAAATATTTTATGCCTTTTTCCAGTGTATCAATAGATGTGTTGTTTTAAATTGATAATGGTCCATTAAATGGATTGGGGTCTTGTAATACTCTGCTATTCAATGAATCAAAAATGTTATTAATACTTTCAATAAATTTTGCTGTGTTTAGTGACGTAGAACTGTTCAATTGTTTTGTCGACACAACAGTTCTAATTACAGAAGCGACGGTCTTTGAAAATATTTGAGCAGCTTATTTTACACGCATCTTTTGAAAGTTTGACTGAAATATGTGACAAGGCGTAATTTTTAACATTGCCCTAGTAGTGATACTCCTCTCATCAATATCATATATATTTGTAACGTCAGTCCAAGAAACATATTTTCCTTGCAATTTCTTGTTCATAAAATTATTTTGCAGACAAACACGATAAAAAGAAGTTGCTCTCCAATTTCAATGGTAGGTTTTGTTTTTAAAGCACCCAACCATTTTTAAAGCCTTGCGATTAATTGATCTCTGGTCACATACTAAAACTTTCGGATTAAAAGTTAACTTTTTCAGTGCTGTGATGACACTCTTAATCAATTCTTGCAATGAATTGCTCTTGATAGGTCGATTAGTAACAAAATATCCAAAAGGTATTCTCCAATTATAACACAACCCGCGAATTAAAAATACTAAAGCTGTATTTGCTAGTTCGTCTTCTCTTTTCAAGCTTCCCAGATCTTCGTAACCTTCAGTTATATCTTGGGATTGATTGAATTCTAGCATTTTTTTTTTAATGCGAGCTTATCAAACATTAGAACGCATGTTTTTTCTCTCGATGTCATGGTGTTTGCTTACTTGTTAAAGTTGTTTTTACACTTGTTCTAAAACTACATATTTACAACTAACTACTATCCTCCAACATGTAGCAGCAGTCTTTAAGATTTATTATTTTTGTTAACTCAATCACACTTTCTTCATTTCGATCTGCTAGAAGTAGCAGCCGAAGCACCTCTTTCCTGTAAATATTTTTCATTTTGACAATTACGCCGTGATCCATTGGCTGAAGGAGGGCTGTTACATTTAGTGGGAGAAACATGACAGTAAAGTTGTTGTCAATGCTGTTCAAGCGGTCAATATCAGGATGTGTGGGGGCATTGTCAATAATCAACATAACTTTTCCAGTTTTCCTCTGGCTTTCTCTAAATTTCTTAACCTCTAGTATGAAAGTGTTAGAGTACCAATCAAGAAAAATATCGGACGTCATCCATGATCTCTTTTGTGTCCTATAAATGACAGAAAGGCATGTCACATTCTTGAAGCAACGAGGTTTTTTGCTTTTACCAATCAGCAGTAAAGGAAGAGAATGCGTGCCGCTTGCATTGGCACAAACCATAGCTGTCACCCTGTACGAGTTTCATTACGTGGTGCAAGAGATTTTCTCGGCAAGGAGCGACAATTTATCCCAGTTTCGTTAGCGTTATTAACATCATCCCTTGACAATTGCTTGTCAAGGGTAATGTTTTAAAAGTTTTTAGAAACAATTCTTCAGTAGCAGAATCACCTGATAGCATTTCCCATTGATCACCAAGCTGTCTTATTCCGTGCCGTTGTTTGAACTTAGCCAGCCACCCACTGCTGATCTTGAAACCAGAAGGCCCATAATATTTAAAAATCTCATTAAATTCCTAGTGCGTATCCGCCATAACTTAAAGTATTTATTATATTTTGGAAAATTCAAATTTTAAAAAATCTATCAAATTTATATTATGTATCCACACTAATTTAAAGAATTTTAAAATCCGATTTTCACTTTGAATTGAAATAGATATGATAATTTAAATTTTCGATATCACCAAAAATCAAATGTTATACCATGTATCCACCATTATTTAATTTTTTTTTAATCTGATTTTCACAGTAAATTGAAATAGATAGGACAACATTGCATTGCATAAGAATCACTGGTAGCCACTTTTCCACAATAATTTGCATATTACTGTACATTTTGATTAAACACTATCAAACAAAATATTCTTTTTTTAAATTTACCATTATTCCTGAAAAATTAAAATAAAAAAAAAAATATTTTCAAAATATAAATTTATTAAAAAAATGTATTTACAATTGGGTATACCTTAATTTATTATGGGAGTTATTTAAAATTACAAGTATGTCTTTCTTAAAATAAGAAATGTACTCTCTTTAAAAATTTCCTAATAAATTGTCACTACTGTCACAAAAACTATGTAGTAGATTAAAAACATTTAAAAAACTAAACTCATTTTTATTTCTGAAATATTTTTGAATTATTTCCATTAAATTTACTGTAAAAAATTTAGGTTATTTAGTATAATACACCTATGTAATACTATGTTGATATACTTCCGATAAATGAAATGTTGCCCCCTTCTGGTGCAGCTCAATCTTTCTAACTTCACCATAAATTAGGGGTATTATACGGCATGAACACCCGCAGTATAATGTAAATGGCTTAGCTATAAATAGTTCATCGAAGAATTTAAGTATTCTCTTCTCGAGTATCTCGTTGAAAGAGAGCCATGTATATAAATGAAATGAATTGTTTTGTTACCTTCTCTCGATCAGACAACGGCATTAAAAAATTGCTTAGAATTGAGGCCATAATCAATCGAAAATGCCCCTGCCGGAATAACGGTACTCATCAAGTACTGCAGCTTCTCCTCATTGCTGTCTTCTTGAGTGGTTGTTGTTGTTGTTGGCACTACATCTTCACCATCAGTATTTACCTCACTCATGTCGTTTTAGGACGGTGATGGCGGAAAGTCTGACGATAAATTAAACTGGTAGTCAGATGATACATCAAACTGGCTGTAGTTAAATATTTCTTGGCTTGACATGATTATAATGACTGACTGGAGCTGGATATTATAAATGACTGTAACTTTGAAGTAATTTTTTTTTTCGTTATATTTCAGATGGTTTATATCCAATTTTACTGTTTACTATCATATTCTTTGGGAAATTGAGGTAATACATCTATACTTTTTGTTTTCTAATTGGAGGCTGTGAATCTGTTTCTGATAAGATCGTCAGGGCACGTTTTATTTCTTTTGCTTTGGCCCTCCTTTCCTGTTCCTTTTTCTTTTCTTCTTTAATCACTTGAAGTTCTTCTAGCCTGTTCTTCTCCGGCGTGTCCATATAAATTCTAGATTTTCCTGGTGTTTTCCCTTTTTTTTATCTTTCTTCATAAATTTCGGATAAGAACGTATCATTTCTGGTGTTAGCACAGATTTTGACGTAGTTGGTTGTGATAGTTGATGGATCATCAGTGGTTTATTTTGTGGTGATGTTTTGGAGATAACATTATTTGTAGCAGGCTCTTCGATGTCAGGAATAACTGTAGCAGCATCCTTATCTTCACCGGCTGCATACACTTGGGCTACATGCAAAGTCTTCATCTCCAAACGCTAATTTATTCAACGGTCATATTCCAGGCTTCAAATATTTCTTCAAATGTAAAGTTGGCCTCTGTCGTTGCTGAGTTTTTTTTGCAGGTCTTAAAGAATTATAAGATGATGTTTTCATTGGTACTGGTTTTGGCAACTGTCTGTTTGGATTTGGCTGGAAAGCTTTTCTTTGTTGTGGTCTTGTTTGTTGATTTGTTTGTGGTTAACTTGGATTCCAATTCGGTTGTTAACGATTTGGGTTCCAATTTGGTTGTTGTCTAAATGGCTGTCTATAAAAATTTTTAGGTTGTGATTGTTGAGCAAATTGCATTGGTCTAATTGGTCGTGGCACAAAATTTGGACGATAGTTTGGTTGATTGTAGAAAGGTCTTTGATTCGGTACTTTTGATAGAAAACTTGTAGGTAACTGTGGTTGATTAACACGTTTTTGCTGTTTAATCAAGTTATTAGTTTTATTTTTTGCATAACTAACATTTTCTTCGCTCAGCACTTGTGTTAAAGCAGATTTAATTGATTCTGGATTTCTTGAACGTATAATTGAACCAAGTGGTCCCTTAAGTCCGCTCAGGAAAGCTTTTAAAGTCAAGTTATCATACATTTATATTTTGACTCTTCGGATTTGGGCATTAACTTCACCGACTGCTAGATTTGATAATAGTAGATTTCTATGTCTTGACATCTAGAGCAATACTGTTGTGGTGTTTCATTTTGTTCTTGACGTAGTAGCATTAAATCTCTTAATAAAGAATTTGATCTGCGAAATTAAGTAGCAAAATATTTCATAAATCGTGAACCAGCTACTAATTTAGCACTCCCTGTTAATTTGTTTTTAATTGAAGTTTTCAAAAATTTATTAATGAAAGCATGTGGATTGTCTCTATTAAAAAATTGAGTGATAATGAGATCACATGCTTTCATGAAATCAGCTAATTCAGCAGGTTCTCCGTCATATTTTGGAATAACTTCCAAATAAGAATTTTAAATGCGTTCTTCATATTTATTTGTAGATTATCGTTAAGATTAATTCTCAAAAAATTGTTAATTAAATCGCCAAGTTCACTCATAAAATAAAAAGGATACGTAAAGGAATAACAAAATTGGAAAAAGAAAAATGAGTATCACTTACATAACCAGTAGTGGATGCTCAGCTACTCTCATAGTATGTTAATCCAAAAAAGTAAACTGTCGCAGTTCTTTCACACCGGTCCAGGATTGGCCAAACACATCTACTCAGTTTTATTAAAAATTTTCAGTTTTATTTTTATTGTCACAGCTTATTTCACAGTTTATTTTACAGTTTGTTCACGTTCAGTTCTTATCAGTTCTTAAAATTAGTTGGAAATAACTCCGAAACTTCGAAATCTTCGAATCTGTATCTATTTCCGTCGATTTTTGTACGCGAAACCAATAAAAATCCGTCACTGAAAGCGCCAATTAAGTAATAAGGGACTTCGAAGTTATTTTTAGAAATATATTTATTTCAAAAATAGTGAAATTTGAGTTACAAATAATAAGAATAGGCAATGTTAAAACCTTGATTATCAAATTATAACTGAACAATAAAACTAAAGAATAGAATGGAAAATGCAATATCTACTCTACGAAAACACTATAACGGATATAATATTACTTATTTCTAGTCTGTTCTACGAAAGCACTGATAACGAATATAATATTTCTTATTATAATTATTATTTTATTTATAGAATATGTTCATAGCCGTTACGTTGGGGATCTTGACTTAACAAGCAGGTATGGTGTATATAAGTCAGGAAAAAGAAGTGATAACATATAATTTAGTGTGAAGAGATTGCTAGTTCGATTACACCTAGCAGGAAGAAATTACAAGAAACTTGTAAGGTTTTTTTTTTTCAAAATATAAGTACATAAATAAGCATATACAAAATAATTTATAAAAAAAACTTCCTAAAAACTGTTGTAATAAACATGTAAAAAACGGGTTTTCACTGTTCTGGAAAGTAATCTTTCTCAATTTTGCTTTTTGAGTTCGTTGACTTAGTTTTATTGTCATCCAATTCCAATTATTTGCTTAATTCACCTTAAAATAAATAAAGGTTTTTTTGAAAAATCTTTTTAGACTTATGCAACAAGAGCTTACTTAGTATATGTTTATACATGATAGTTTTTATAGTATATTAAGACACTCACACTTATAAATGAATGCAAACTTCACATAATCTACAACATTGTAACAATGCTCACCTTGCTCCATGCCACCTCTACTGCGGGCCCTTAATTCTGTATCATATTACAAAAAAATCGCTAAAACTTGACATCTTTCTACAAAAGTAAAAGAGTAATTAAAATGTACTTCTATAAAATAGGACAATTAGAATGTTGAATAATAAAAACTGAAAGAACGTTAGGTCTTACTCATCAGAAGCATCAGTTCTTAACAAATGCTTGTGCAACAAACCATTTATCACAACTTGTTCCTTTTCAGTAGGCTTTTTGAAATATTTTGTACAGTTTAGTTTTCTCTTTTTCGTTGAAAAAAATGTGGCTTGTTTTTTTTATTTTCTTGTTTTCCGGTTCTTGTTGATTCTGAAGGTGAGAACATTGGATTTATATTTTCGTTCCTATTTTCATAATCTTTTTGCCACTTGAAGATGCTGATTTATTGTTACTATTTCATAAGAGAGATTTTGGCCTTCTAAATGATTTATGATTGAGAATGCATTATGTTTAATTTCTTGCTTCTTAAATTCTAATGTAAATTTATTTTTGCAAAGCGATTTAGCAAGTTTTATAGAACTGTATAGTGTAACATTAGTGTTATATGTTATTGTATTCGATAAAGTGTGGATACTTGAAACCTGGTCATTTGAAACAAAGAAATATTCATATTATTGATATGATTTAAAAGCATGTAAACATATATTACAAAAATTGCATTTGATTTGGCAACAATTTGATTTAATTTTATTTTTTATGATCTGATTGTTTCTTTGTTTTAACGTCACTTACAAAGATTTAATTTTGTTATTCCGCCATATAGCGCAATCTTTCTTTAAGGATGCAGCACGATGAAGAGTTTAGTTGTTTTCCCCTTTGTTTATTTAATGACACGTTCAACACATTTATCATGTAAAAAATTAAGAGCATGTTAATGCTTTTATCCATTCTCTTAATTTTCTTAATATTCAAAATACAAGTACTTTAAGTATCTGTGCATTTTTGTCAAGTACATGTTTTTGTTTATTTGGCATTCATTTCTAAAAGCATATGTGTATTGCTTTTTTATTAAAACATAGTTATCTAAAAATTATTTTATAAATTATTTATTTTGTGGTCCATTAATCACTTTAAAAAAAATTTCAAATTGTTATCAATATGAACTATTTTTAATTGCTTGTATAAAAGCTTCATCGTGTTAACATCAAGAACTTTTTTAAATTTTTTTGTCAGCACCTATCAACATGCCAAGAACAAAACAAATGAAATTCAACTAAACCCATAATTTTTTTCCCATGCATTATAATATACAGAAGAAATGTCACTCATAAAAACTTGGCATCCACCAATTCTAATGGATTCCTTAATTTTTTCGAAGAATACTTCAAAAACAGGTATATTTACTCTTTGAATATATAAAAGCCCTAAAGGAAAAGAATTAAATTAGAATTGTATAATAAATAAAAAAAATTGTATGGCAGTTTATATACAGTGCTTTTCAGATAAAAGTATCCACCTTAAGTAACTTTTGAAGGACTGATTATTACAAAAAACAAAAAAATACGTCAATTAATATTCGAAGGGGGAGATATCGTGCCATATTTAAGTTTGCTAAAAAAGTCACCCTTTCACCCCTACTACCATCCCTTCAATTTTTTTAAATGGCTTGCCCCATTTTTGGATTGCTCTCGTTTAACTGATTTCAAAAATGTAGAAAACATGGGGATTAAAGTAATTAGTTTACGATCTACAGAATTTTAAATTAAAATAAAATTGAATTGTGCAAAACTTTTATTTTAATGATTTTGTCACAAGCGTTTCCAATGACAAAACGAATATTTCATTTTCAAAATTTATTATAAAAATTGTTCAAAATGTCCACCATTTACTTCCATACAATGGTATAACCTAGATTGAAAAGCCTCCCTGACATTACCGAACACATGTGCATTTAAATGTAGGCATTCATACTCTATTCTTTGTCGTAAATCATCTAAAGATTCTGGTTGGGTAGCATAAATTTTTGTTTTTTAATAACCCCATAAAAAGAAGTCTAGAGGTGATAAATCCGGTGATCTAGGTGGCCAGTCCATCATCGAGCCTCTTCTACCTATCCAACGATTGGGGAAAGTTTCATTTAAAAATTGTACTGGCAAAGCAAACTGTGGAGGCGCTCCATCCTGTTGAAAGACAAGCAAATCTTCAGAAAGATTATGATCATTTTCTATTATTGTTGTAATACGTGGATCAATTACTTCTCTCAATAACTCAAGATATGACTCTCCGTTTAAGTTTCCGTCTAAAAAGAAAGGTCCGACTATGTGGTCACCTAGGATACCACACCATACATTTAACTTTTGAGGATTCTGTGTGTGGTATTCACGCACAACATGTGGATCACTCTCAGCCCAATATCTGTCTATTAACTAAACCATTAACTGAAAATGTGCATTCATCCGAAAAACAAAGGTTGTGCAACAAATGTGGATTGTCAGTCAAGCGCTGACTCAATAGTTCACAAAATTCAAGACGACGATCAAAATCATCTTCATACAACTCTTGAACCAATTTAATTTTGTATGGATGGTACTTATGCTTGTGTAATATTCGATAAACTGTGAAAGATGAAACACCTACTTCTCTGCTTATTGTTGTCAGTGACTGTGCTTGTTGATTTTCAAGACTTACTTGTCCTAAAACTGCGACTTCAATTGCTTCGTTATTTACGAGGTCCAGTCGGTTATGTTTTTTATTGCCAACTGACCCGGTTGATGTAAATTTATGCATAAGATCAATTACATACTTATGAGTTGCATGACCTCCTTGGTGTGTTTCGTTGAAAATTCTAGCAGCAGCTCGTGCAGAACTGTTATTTTTGTAGTATAAACCTACAAGTTCAATTCTTTCTTGTAAACTGTAAACCATTTTCAAATCAAATAAATAACCTTAACAAATCAATGTGCACATGTATCAAAATACACTATAAAAGTAATTTAAATTCATTTTTAAAATCTCCAATACCTTTACCATGTATCATAAAAAACTTCAACAAGTTTTTAGCGGTACGATTAAGGTATAATGTATTCTAAATCCAATTTTGCTGCAGTCAGTAAGGTGAGATGTAAAAATTTGTCACTCAAATAATGGAACCCTGTAGATCATAAACTAATTATTTTAAACCCCATGTTTTATACATTTTTGAAATCAGTTAAACGAGAACAATCCAAAAATGGATAAAAAAAATGGGGGAAGCCATTTAAAAAAATTGAAGGGATGATAGTAGGGGTGAAAGGGTGACTTTTTCAGCAAACTTAAATATGGCACGATATCTCCCCCTTCGAATATTAATTGACGTATTTTTTTGTTTTTTGTAATAATCAGTCCTTCAAAAGTTACTTAAGGTGGATACTTTTATCTGAAAAGCACTGTATTTTAAAATACTCTTATTAAACGTTGTCACTCTAGAAAATACAACACCCTGCTATTATACCTTCTTAGAACTTTCTATAATTCTCTAAAAATTATATGGATGTACTTTTTAAATTTATCGAGAATCTATAGTAAAACTTCGTATTTCTACACAAATAAAATAAAACTACAAAACTGCCTGAAAAACCTTCACCATACTCATCCACCACCATTAGTGTGGTCAACTTATAATCATAAGAGTTAAGGCCACGTCTGCCATCTATATAAATTATATTGTAAGCCATAGTCTTCAGAATATACCTTTGTCCGGGTGTCATAATAATTATACAAAAATCTTCTTTCTTAAAATTATACCCTTCTAACAATATACTCTTTCATCTTTAATCATTAACCCATAAATCAACACTTGTGGCATCATCTTTATGGTAAACACCATCATCTGTATTAAGTTTGTAAGAAACTTTTATATTATTAACATTCTTTCTAGTGATTAAATCTGTTCGTGTAACATTTCCACTGCCTACTAACTTTCGCTCATTGATTAAAATTCTAAAATAAAATACACCTTATCACCTTAGGTACATTTTAAATGTCAGATAAATTTGATGCATACACTACCGACGAAAAGTTTCCGGACAAGATCAACAATTATTAAAAGTAGAATAAATCACATTTAAATAAGTTTTATTCTAAAAATATTAAAAGATAAATATTCTACGACTAAAACCATAAACATTTTTCATCTCTTTTATTTTATTCTGTTACACTTTCTTTTCATCAAAGAAACCACCTTTGACTTCCAATACTTTTTTAACTAGACGCGGCATTCTTTTTATTAGTTTCTCTAAATAACTTTCTGGTATTTTTCTCCAAGATGTTTGAAGAGCCTCCCAAAGATTATCCTGAGAAGTGGGATTCGATTTCCTAATTTGCCGATCCAGTTCATCCCACAATAATTCTATAGGATTTAGATCGGGAGATTGTGGGGGCCACTTCATTACTTTTAACTCTCCTCTATCTTCTTTAGCCTTTAAATAGTTGGCACAAAGCTTAGATGTGTGCTTTGGGTCATTGTCATGCTGAAACACATATCCACGGCCAATTAGTCGCCTTCCAGAAGGATTGGCATGCCCTTTTAATATGTAATGGTAACCATTTTTATCGAGAGTTCCTTTGATTCTGTAAAGATCCCCTACTCCGGCATATGAAAAACACCCCCACACCATCACAGAGCCACCTCCATGTTTAACAGTTGGGGTTACAGTATCGGGATGCATTTTTTCTGAAGGACCGCGACGAACATAAATTCTTCGCTTTTGCCCAAATATTTCAAATTTAGATTCATCAGTCCACAGGACTTGTTTCCAGTCTTCTACTGTCCAATCTTTATGAGCATGAGCCCATTCTAGTCTTTTTTTCCTGTTTCCGCGTCGCAAGAGTGGTTTCTTTGTAGAAATTCTACCATTTAAGCCAGCTATTTGTAAACGTTCTTTTACTACACTTACTGATATTTGTTTATCGTGGCTTTCATTAAACCGCATTTGAATTTCCGGTGCTGTAAGCTTCCTATTCATTTTGGACATGATAATCAGGGACCGATCCTCTGCTTTAGAAGTTACACGGGGCCTCCCACTACGTTTTCTGTCCTGATTCGAACCAGTTTTTTCAAAACGAGCGATGGCATCTCCGACAGTAGAACGTGGTAAATTTAATCTATTTGCAATATAACGTACAGTGAAGCCTTCGTTGTGAAGAGCAATAATAGATGCACGTTTTTCTAAACTTGTATTAGGATGCTTTCCCATTATCTAAAATAAAAAAATTAAAAATATAATAATTATTTTGAATACAAAATAACTATAAATAAAACCACATAAAAAAAAATTCACTTACCTTTAATGTAATAAAATTATGTAAAAATAGGAAAATAGCTACTAGAAATCGAAAAAATGCAAAAAAACAATTTAATGTTTATAAGAAATGAAAAAAAGTACTTTCAATGCGTTCACTTCGTTGCATCCAGATACGTAATAAATGACACTAATAGCGTTCTATTTTGTTTCTCGTAAAGAGTGCGCGGGAGTGGGGGAGACAAGTCAAGAAGACGATCGCAAACGCTTTGTAAACTAACATAGCATCTTAATTATAGGTCAAGTTAATGTGTTTGAGTGTCATATTTCTACGGAAAACTAAATAAATCACTTGTCCGGAAACTTTCCGTCGGTAGTGTACCTACATGATAACAAAATATTGATTTTAAATTTACCTGCTTCTAATAACGTATGCATTAAGTGTTATTGCTGTAAATAGTTAAATCATCTACATACGCTACTGCTTCGATATTGTCAGGAAAATCTTGGAGAAGACAAATGATAGCAATAGAGAAGAGACTAACGCTAAAAATAGGCCCCTGTGGAATTTTGTTTTCCAGTTGTCTCTTAGAGGAGTCCTGGTTGCCAACTTTAAAGTGAAATTGTCTATTCTGGAGGAAAATATGTAATACAGTAGGTAGGGTTCCTCGAAATCCCCAAGTGTATAGTTGTTTAGTTACTGCATATTTCCAGGTTGTGTTATAAGCTTTTTGAAGATCCAACATAACTGCTACAAGATGTTCTCGGTTTTTAAAAGCAGATGATTTCGACGACAACCGACCTGTCCTTTTAATAAGAGAGCGCTTGATTCTAACATCCAGGTAAGTCTAAGGTTTATCATTTTTTCAAATATTTTACCTAGACATGAAGTTAACGAGATAGGTCGGTAGTTTTTAGGGTCAAGATCCGCAACGTTTATTTTTGGTAAAGGTATGATAATTGCAGTTTTCTACTTACTAGATATACGCCTAATGTTCAAATTTGATTGTAAAGTTTTAGGATATTTTCTTTTCCATTTCTTGGCAAGTGGGTTACCATTCCGTACATTACAGAGGCATGTCCAGGGGCACTCTCTTTACTTGTCTTTAACACTTGGTCTAGTCCTTCTAGTAAGAAGGGGGCGATATAGGATGTTTCTATTTCTACACATACTGCTTGAATTCTAGTGTTTAATTTAATCTCTTTTGTAGGTATAGAATTCTTTAGAAGGATTGCAACGCCACCACTAGCTCGGCGATCTGGAATAGCATCTTTACGAAATACGTTAAAGCCACGTAAAGTAAAGTGTATATTTGGTTTTAAATGGGTCTCCTGTAATGCGAATACTATAGGGGTATGGTTATTCCTAATTAGTTGTAATTCTGGAACATGTAGTCTGACTCCGTTACAATTCCATTGGATAATTTTGATACGATTATACAATTATTTTAATAAATAAATTAACAGTGGAGTAAGGTAAAATTAGGAATAAAATATAAATAAATATATAATATAAAAAATATGAGTGTAAAAATCTATAAAATCTATGTAAAATCTGTAAATATATCTATAAATAAAAATATCAAATATCACAGTTTATGTTTCGCTTTTCTCTTCACCTTTCTTTTCAGGGGTTTTACTGGATCCCCGTTTTATACCTTTTAGCCAACCGGCGGTGTTTTTCCTTTCCACTTTTTTATCTGTTTATTCCGACGTTTCAGAGCTGAGGCTCTCAAGACTGGGAGATCGCTCACTCATTGTTCTATTACTCGTTGCCGATGTTGAATCCATCGGTTTCGGGCAAGGGGGAATGACGAAAGATGGAGGTGATGGTAAATGAGCAGGTGGAGATGGGGGGAATGGTAAATGGGCAGGTGTGGGTAGAGGTGAGCAGGTGGAGGTAGGAGTAAAGTGAGTGGGACTGGAGATAAATGAGCAGGTGAGCGGGGAGATAACTGAGCAGGTGGATGGGGAAGTAACTGAGCAGGTAAGGAAGGAGATACTTGAGCAGGTGGGACAGAGGTACATCGGCAGTAAGGGTAGGAACAGGGCTCGTAACTGGTGATTCAGGTAGTGGCTTCATTATGTGTGTCATCATGTCTAGTAAAAGCGGAGCTAGTTCTTTTGCGAGGATTGCTAAATCGATAGTAGGTTTTTAGTGGCTTGTGCAAAGGAGATACCAGGAGTAGGAGTATCCTTTGCAACTATTTTCTTTGCTTCCGCGTAGCTAATATTTCTTGTTGTTTTTATTTCCTGAATGGCACATTCTTGTCTGTATACTGGGCATTCGCAGGGACAACCATGGGTAGATTTACCGCAAACGCACACTTGGGGTTTGTCGCACCGCATAGAAATATGTCCGTATTTTTGACACCGAAAGCATCTTAGTGGGGAGGGAACATACAATTTTACATCTAAAGAGTAATAGGCAACTTTGATTGATTTTGGAGGAGTGGGAGAAATAAACGTCAATACGTGATTTGGTGTATCAACTAAGTTGCCGTCTTTTCTTGTTTTTATTCCAAATACTTTAACAACGCCTTGATTTCTTAATTCTTCTTCCAATTCATCTATGAAGCAGTTCAGCAGGTCACGTGAGGAAGATATATCGGTCAGCCACGGCTGTGCTCCATACCACGGTAAGGCTATTTACTGGTGAGTGTCGCCCTGTACTAACAGGGAATCGGTCTTGACCAACTCCGTATGGCCATCATTTATCAGCACGATGTCTTTCACCTTGAATTACGGATTTTTTTACCGGGTTACTCCCAGGTCTGGGTCTATTGTTCTGAAGTGGACCCTGGCCCAAACGGGGTCAAAGTGCAATCCTCTTGGTCCGCGGAAGTTTATCTCCTAACTACAGGCTAGGCCGGTCGGGCATTCCCCTATCTGCCACCCGGGGATGCGCCTTGTAGGGGTTTGAGGTGTCCCCTCCCCCAGGTGTAGTTGTTATTTTTCTTATTATTTTAATTATTATGCTATTATATTTTTTATGATTACTTATATATTATATTATTCTTAGTATTATTATTATCTTGATTATTATTATATATAATATTAATATTATTAGTTATTCATCGCAATTGTATACTTTTGTTTATAGTAGGTTAAAGTACATTTGATTTAGGTATTGAATGTCACATCGAGCATTGATGGTATTAAGGCTTTTTTATATGTATCATTTCTAGAAATTCACGTTTTTTAAATTTTGTTCTGTGCCAAGTATCGTAACATTGTTATAATTAAATTTATGTCCGGTCTCAAGGTTGTGTTTTCCTAAAGCTGTTAAGGCATTTTTTGTAATTTTTGTGAGTTCGTACTGTTTTTTAAGTATTGTTTTGATTGGCCGATATATGCCTTGTTGCAGTTATCACCGTTACATGGAATCTGATATATTGTGTGGGTTTTTTATTATGTGATATTTTGTTCTTTAGTTTTGTGAAATTTTGTGATAATCTATTTTTATTTCCAATTTCTATATTAAATGGTTGGAGTTTTTCAGATAATCCACTGACATATGATATTGAGATATATTTAGCATTTGTTTTTTATTTATTACATTTTTGACTATTATAATATTTGTGGATACGTTTTTGCTTTGTTGTGTTGATGAGTATTATAGGATAGTTATTTTGGATTAGTCTATCTTCAACTTTTTGAATTGCTGTGTTTCTGTACTCAGGATTGGATAACTTGATAGCTCTATTGTTGAAAGTTTACTGAATCCTGTTAGATAATTGCACAAATTTTAAATAAGAAACCACTTACTATTAGTGACTTGAAATGTCTTTAATTCGTCCACGTTCTCACAAAGCACGTTAATGACATTTTTTTAATTTAGGGCAAATGATCTGATCTCCTAAAACCTCAAATACTAATTGTGCAGGCACGGCCTAAAATGCGTAGTTTAAGTAAGTAGTGGACTGTATTAAGCGGTGGACAACGACTCGTGGCTGCACATGATGCTTTGATTTTAAACTACTTTTTAAGATAAGGTTACTGAAAATGGGGAAAAAAGGGGATATGAATAAAATATTACTGTTTATAAATAACTACTATATTCAGTATTGGAAAAAACAATAATATTTTCATAAGAGCCAAGTGACTCAGCACACAATCTGGCAACAATGCTTAATTGACTTAGCTAATAAAATGGTGGTATAATTCACAGCGAAAATTAGGGGCATATTTGAAAGTTTTAGGGTACTTCCAGACTTTTTATTTTATAAGTACCAAGCTTACATGTAATCCTGTGAACACTGCACTTCACACTTTTTATAATAGTACTTTCACTGATATATAAAATGCAATTCTGATATGTTACCGGCTTCTCGTCACCACCGAATTAAAAATGTTTTTAAAAAGAGTTAGGTACTTTGAGTTTATTGGGATGTGGGGTATCGCCAATATAAAAGGGTATCTTCACACTAACACATACACGTGATTATTGTAACTTTTTCAGAGTAAAACTGCTTTATAATTGACGCCGTTCGGGACACATCCGTCCTGTCTCGCCAGGAGCAGATAATACTTGACCGTTATTTCCCGCTTTTTTACAGGGAACCGAGTTGGCGCAAATTCATCGGGCATTGAAAATTTTGCGCGGTAAATTTGAATTTAACCACTGTTGAGAATTATTTGAATTCTCAACACTAATCGTTAGAGAATCTACGATATGGAAAAAATTTACTTAACACACCTAATTTAGTGATTTTAGTGAAGTAATATTAGGTATTATAACTAAATTAAATGGGCGTACTTATTAAGTAGCTCTTATATATCACTATAGTAGACTAAATTGTTCGGCACGCCATAGAGGCGACCTTTTTTGTCAGAAATTTAATTAAAAAGTATCTTACCAATTCATGCCCATTGCATTGATTACATAAATCATATCCCATATCCTCAAAGCTATTAATATATTCAAAAAATATATTTCCCCTTCAGTCAGCCCTCATATTTCCAAACCATATTATTCACCTATAGCATTCATTGTGTGAGTCATAACCTCAAAGCAAAGAGCCGTTTTTTTTTAAAATGGGCCCTTTTTCCATTAAGGCAGCCCTAATATCATTCATCCATTATACAAATCATTTTTTCAAAGCTACTCATCCTAACATTCTTCCCAAAAATGAAGCATCCCTCCCCTCATTAAACCTGTCCTGGTATTTTATTTCTTACATTATTTTTTATTTTTTTATTATAATTATACCATTTACTTTTGATCGTAATTAGCATTAAAAAAACAAATAATATAAGTACCAAATTAAAAGAATAGTATTGTTTGGTTACTAAAAAATAAATTCACTTCACTATTTTAATTACCGAAGAGTCATATTAATTTTTAAATGCTTGATTGAGTGAAGCGAAATGATTCAGAAGTTGCATGTTAGTAAAACAAAAATTTAATATTTAACGTTTGTTTTATTTTAGATTGTTTCAATAATTTGAACAATAATTATGAATAACATACTTTAACTGAACATGCTTATAAACTGTTTTTTAGTGTCAGGTTTTGGTAATTTCATACGAGATTCCAATTTATGTTAAATTACTCCACCTCTAGTTTCTTGGCGACACACCGAGGAATAATCGTCTGTTACCAGCTTAATGCGCCTTTCCACGTCCTCTGTGTGGCATGGCAGCTTTTGAATGTCAATTTGATCTGGAACATCCAAAATTATATTTTTCAAATCGTTTGTAGAAATTTTGTCAGCGGCATCACAGGTCTCTAGTTAACTATATCATTGTAATCTTCAGCTTTGAAATTAATAGTAATAACTTTATATACGCCAACATTTACCCAGCAGTCATTTAAGAATGTCTTAAGCCCAGTTCACAAACATGTTTTCGTTCACCCGCTAACACAGCCATCAAAATATTTTCTGGGTGACCGAAATGTGAATTGCGTCGTAATACAGGATCAATTATGTCCCTTAGCTCATTATTTAAATGCTAAGACTTTTCAATCATTCCAAAAAAGTGTTCAGGTCCATCTTTGCAAGTTGATTTTACTTTAATTTCAAACCAGCTTAAGGCATACACTTTCATTATATATTTTGCAAATGTTTTTAACTTTATTGGTGGGTCTCTTGTAGCGACGTGAAAATTCTGCTAGCAGTAGTAACCCTTTCAGTCACCATTTTTTCCCAGCTATTGAAAAATTCTCATATTTGGTATACCGAAATAAGTATTTTTTTGGCTAATTTTAACAACTTTTTTTATTTTGATATGTCACCTGTCACATGACTTATAGCATATAGCATGTCCCTGCTGATGGATGTTGTGACTTGAAGTAGAATTAAATTAAAACTGATGTTTGTAAAAATATATTTAAATATTATTAGAATGACAAACTAAGAAACAGAAGAAATAAATCATTATACATGAAATTTTAAAAAACAGTTACGGTTGCTAACGAAACATAAGTAAACATTAGATTTTGCGCAAAATGTGTGAGATTTTCCATTTTACAACGCGTATTCTCTGTTTTTTCGTCTATATTAGGAGAATGTTCATATTTGTCATAACGTAATTCATTGTATGGCCTCGCCTCTATTTTGACTTTTTTACTTTCTTGTCTATTATTGTTTTCTTGTCCTAATGGTCTGCCTTTCTTTGGTGGATCCTTGTGTAATATGAGGTATTGCCCAATACTTATTCTGAAGACCCACAAGCCCAGGATTTTATTTTCTTGTACACCTAGCAGTTGAACTTGTTTTTTATATTTCAACCACGAATTTACGATCTCCATATCTAGAGCATGTGTTATCATACGACAGTCCATTTTCTGGACCGTCTGTAGGATCTATACAAACTCAATAAAAAATATATATTATCAACACCACCCATATTAGAATTGTAAAGCGATATATTCATCATACTCCATCATAATTAAATACGTTTGATGAGGGAAGGTTCTTGATGACATTTTCTATATTATCAAAGAACTGTTCTAAAGTTTCTTTTTGAAACTGCAGCTCTGCTTCTCTTAATGTTAGTTGCTACTCTTTGCCCATAGGCGTTTCTGTGCATTTCGAGCAAATTATATGCCCAATCAGCTCCAGGTATATTATTTTAAAATCTTTTCTATTTAAATAGTATTTGGCCATCATGCGCATATCGAAAAAGGTTAGAGGAAAGCCCCAGTCTCTGCATTTTGCTGCTGCTGGAAAAATCGCTTGCTCCTCTTCGTTACTAAATACTGGAGGCCGTCCAGGTTTTTGTCCATGCTTTCCTTTGAATTTGTTATATAAAGTGCCAAATGAAGTTTTGTATTGACTGGATGTTGCTCGAATGCTTATACTGCTATTGGCTATTTCCTCAAGATACTTTTCCAACGTTTTTTGGGCATAGGAACGAGATTCAGCTATTTTTTTGTAGTGATGAGCGATACCGTTATTTTTAAATCACGCAGTTAACCGTTACCGTGATTTTTTGATATCAGTGATTTTAAAATTTGTTATATTGCTATCGCTAGCAGCTTATGCTACTGTAGGAAAAAATATGTACTGAATATAGAAATCGTGACGTTACTAGTCATTTACTATTTGCAAAGTGTTAGGGCTTTGGTTAAGTAAACAAAAACAAAGTTAAATCAAAAAATAAAATATTTAATTATTGAAAAAATAAAATTATTAAATAAAAACAGTATTTTCGTCTCTTTTTTCGATGTTTGGCATTTGTAGGGTAAGGAAAGTGCTTATCCCTAACGTATTTTTTTTTTCAACATTACCAAGATATTCCTGGAAGCCTGATTTAAGACGTTGCACTACGTTAGCCATCGGCTCTGGTAATTCTTTTCTCGATAATTTTTCTATAATAATATTTAGGGGTATTACTAAGGAAGCAGTGCAATATTTTTCTCCGCTTAGGGTTTTCGTCACATGCTTGAACGGTTTTAAAACTTGACATAATTATTTATAATTTTCCACTCTGTGGGTGTAAGCACAGGAAGTTCTTTCTCTATGATAGCCACAGTACTTTGAACAGCTTCCTTTAGTTGAATAAATCTTACTAACATTTCAAATGTTGAGTTTCATCGGGTCGGTACTTCCAAGATTAATTTTAATGAATTATTTCCTAGATTTTCTTGATATTTTATTAGTTTTTCAGTCGAAATGTTACTTCTTTTAGAGTGTGTCACTGCCTGACGAACTTTTTCAATAATTTGTCGTATTTCATCATTTTTTAATCCATCTTTATTAACTAATAAATTAATTGTATGTGCCACACATCCAATATGTTTCCATCCTATATTCTGTATGGCTCTCTGTATATTTGCAGCTTTGTCTAACACTGCAAATAATACCTTATTTTCTATATTCCATTCTGTACACACTCTTTGCAGATCTGCTGCCAAATTTTCTGCCGTGTGTTGCATATTAGAAGACGAACATTCCAGTAAAATAGAATGTAAATTAAAGTTTTCATCAACAAAATGAGCTGTCACTCCAATGTAACTAACGGGGTTTATAGAAGTCCATGCATCTGTGGTAATACAAAATGTCTTTCCACTTTTATTTAGTTGTTTAACATCGTTTACACATTCTTCATACATGGCAGGTAGTAAAGTTTTTGATATAACAAATCTGGACGGTAATTGGTATCTAGGATTTAAGGTTGATACGAACTCTCTAAAGGCATTATCTTCTTCGACAGAAAATGGTTGAAGATCTCTAATAAACAAATTCATTAGTTTTTTATCAATTTTTTCTTTGGACCTTACAGAAATTTTTGTTGGTAGGTAGCTTTTAACTTTCGCTTGTCGAAATTTAGTTACAGGTGCTTTTTAGATGTGCTTGGTACACTAACTGCTATCGAATTATGAGGAGGTTGACAATGGGAACTCATCCTCATTAGTGTCATTGTTTATGGTATTAACTTCTCCATCCTGTAAATATAAACAATCAGCTGCGAATCCTTAATCAAGACTTGGAAATGTGAAAAATAGAGTGAAGTGGGATAAATTTAGTCATGGGGCAACTGTAAATTACAGTCACACCCTATTTTTTCTTTGCATCAATTCGTTTTTCTCAGTATAAAGTTTAAAGTAAAACTATTATTTTTTATTACCCATATTTATTTTTAATTTACTTTTTCACTTACATTATTTTTATTGCGTCTTTTAGTTTGATTTGCAGTTAAAATTGTAACAGTAAGATACCTATTCTTTAAATGTTTTTTTTTTAATTTGATGTGGTAGTCTTATAGGATAATTTTAGTTTGCACATATTACAAATCGCAATATTTCACTAGTTTTTTTGTTAATTTTAAAAACAGATAATACAAGCGTAACTATCGACTTTTAAGAAACTAACTTTTGAAATCACGCCACTAAAAGAACGACATGAAAAATATCCTAATTGTAAATATGAAATCACGGAATACCTAATAAGCAAATAATTATTTTTATAGTGCATGGATTTATTTTTTGGAAAAAAGAAATTAGGGCTTATTTTAGATAACTTATTCTATCAGATTTAGAATCAGCATTCCAAGAAACCCCTTAATTCATATTTTCAAAATCTCAAGAGTTGTTTTTGTATTTGTGGTAACAAAATTACGAATCACATTATTTTAGATTCTTGTCTTTTCAACATAACTACCTTTTTAACAATTCTTCTTAAACGTACATTCACTTTTCTTAAAGTTTAAGGAGTAACTTCCTGACACGCTTGCCTAACTTTAATTCAAAGCTGCTTTCTATTATGCGTCCGAGTGGCATACACACTATTTTTCAAGTGCACCCACAGAAAACGTCATAAGGGGTAATATGCGGCGATCTGGGTGGCTATGGTTCTAAAGGAGAATTTCTACATTTCCACTTCATAGGGAAAGTTGCATATAAAAAGTTCCTTAGTATCAGAGAATTATGTGCGGGGCACCATCTAATTGAAAGAATAAGTTGTGTCTCTGTGCTAAAGTCGATTCTATGAGAAAATCGTAAAAATCATTTTGTAGAAAATGTTCCCCGTTCAGGTTTTCTAGGAAAAAAGGTCTAACAATTCGTTCGTTAAATATTCCACACCACACGTTAACTTTTTCACTGTATTGGTTTTTACAATGAATTACCCAATTCGGATTTTCGGCTGCTCAAAACCTACAATTTTGACTAAATACCACACCTTTTGTCGTAAATGTTGCCTCGTCATTAAACATTATGTTCTTTAGAAAAAGTATGTCGTTAAGATAGTTTCCTTGCAACCATAAGCAAAATTCAAACCGCCGCACACTGGGGCAACAAGCCATCAAAGTTGGCAATAAATCACAGACTTTCTTAATGAATTTGTAAGTTAAATATTGCTTTGTAAAGGTGTTAGTATTACAAATGGAAATACATAGAGGGCTTATAAAGTGTTTGTTTGCTAAAAAATAGAGTTATTAAGAATATAATATAATAAAAATGTATATTCTATTCTTAATATCTTTCTATTTTTTTTAGCAAATAAACACTTTATAAGCCCTCTATGTATTTTCTTCTGTAATACTAATATATAATATAATAAAAGTGTCATGAGCCTAATGAGGGCCTAAGTGCCGTGGGGGTAATCCACTCTCCACACGTTAAAGATACAGATAATAAAAAAGTAATATTATAATAATTTCATTTAGAAAAGCTATAATAATTGTAATCAAATTTCATCCTCTTTAGAATGTGATAAGACATTTTCTTCATCGTCTTCACGGTCATCATCAGTGTCATAAATATACCATGGCTATGAAGCTGGACGAGTCCAGATTTAAACAAATCTACTGCTTCTTTAGGAAAGTGCTGCAGGTTCTTTCTTTTTTAATTTTCGTTTGCTCGTGATTACAAGGTCGAAACTAAGTAAAAACGAATTAAAGACATCCTCATTAGTTTTCTCTGTTAATTGGTCTCTAGGTAACAAAGCAGAAGATATTATTTCAGGCCCATGAATAAAGTATTTGGGCAATGTCGGAGGCCTATTGACGGTGGGTACTTTTCAATAAAGTATCTAATGGTATTGTGAGCAAATTCTATTAATTTCTTTCTTTCCAGAACTTCTCATGATATTAAGAAGTTTCTTTCTCGATAAAAACATAGTGGTCGGAAAGTATATTTACATACCTACCAAATCAGATCCATTGAGTACAAATCAGTCAAAAACTAAAATAGCAGCGTTGCAAAGCATAATAATGTGTGATTATAGCCTTCTATGAAAACATAAAAACCAGACAACTTTGATTGTCTATATCTTACGATTGAATGGACCAATCGTGCTCGGAGAGGTCTTAAAATAAAGAAAATAGGTTAGATATTTAACTTTTGTCATTAGATTTTACATTTAATTTATAATTATTACGCAAAACGAGCTTAAAATGGGTTACTTTAAGGCTCGTTTTTTTTTTTTTTCAATTAGATCGGCCATCTTAAATTTTACATTTCTAGCATTTTGTTATGTCTATCTGGGAGCATATTTAGTTGCCTATAAAATGAACCTAAGGACAATAAAATCGATTTATTAATAAACGAAATATATTAAAAAAACAGAATTCGTTTTTGATGATCGTCCCGCCATATATTTGTATACTTTGAAAAAACCCAAATAGTGAAGAAAAGTGCAAATAAATGCACAGAAACTAAACGATTTCGAAAAGTACAAACAATATTCATTATGAAAAGTCGAAATTTAAAGCTTAGACTGCTTTGGAACACAACAAATAGCCTTCATGTATTTAAGAATATTTTAAAATTTTAACGTTTAACCTTCATTTTACTTAACCCCAAGTAGATAGACAACCTATGTACGGGGCCACATAGGGAATTCAATGTGTAAGAGTGAGAGGTACATATTCAATGGATAAGAGTGAGACAGACGGTCTGAAGGAAAAACGGGGTAGTGGGGGGAGTGGGGGATTAAATTTCGTTTACCGTCGAATAGAAAAATCATGCGTAGTGGTAAAGCCAGAAGGGCCTTAGCGTATATCTCAGCTATCGTTGGTCCGATGTAAACGGGAAAAAGGGGGTTATGTAGAGAGAGGGATATAGATTAAAGTTGAAAAGAAAAAATCATGCGCAGTGGCAGGGCAAAAGGACCTTAGCGTGTATCTTCACTGCTATTGGTCCGATTTAAATGGGGAAAACGGCATTACGTAGAGAGAGGAATATAGATTAAAGTTGAAAAGAAAAAATCATGCGCAGTGGCAGGACAAAAGGACCTTAGCGTATATCTTCACTGCTATTGGTCCGATTTAAATGGGGAAAACGGCATTACGTAGAGAGAGGAATATAGATTAAAGTTGAAAAGAAAAAATCATGCGCAATGCCATAAGGACCTTAGCGTGTATCACGTGGTCTGATTTAAATGGGGAAATGGGGGTATGTGCACCGGAAAGTTTGACGACTGACGTTTGGCGTTTCACGTTTGACGTTTGACGTTTTTGACGTTTGACGTTTACCGTTTGACGTTTGACGTTTTACGGTTAACGTTTGACGTTTCTGACGTTTGACGTTTACCGTTTGACGTTTTACGGTTAACGTTTGACGTTTCTGCTAGTATCAAGCGTCAAGGTTAACAACCCAGATCTCCGAGAGGAGGCGAATCCTACACCCGACAATATTTTTTTAAAGTAAAATAAGTATAGTATTCAGTATTGAAATGTCTAGCGAAGAGAATAGACGTAGAATTGAAGAGTTTGGTATAAAAGTTCAAAAACTAAGAAGAGACATAAAATTATATGAAGATAAAAAACAAGTTTTAAGAGATTTGACAAATTTAAGTCTTTGGGATAAAGGCTTTGAGAGATATTATCCTAATCAGTATCCACTTAGAAGAATCCAACCGACGCAAATATGGCCATCTTAAAGGCTAATTTCATTATACTTACGGCTATATTAAACAACGTACTGTATACCAATGTACCGTTGGGCGTACAACAGATGGCGATACGTTTTGATAATCAAACGGAATGGCGAAAGATGAATTTCTCGGTGGTAAATAATATGAAGCTAAATACGTTTTCCATAGCAATCGATGAAGCAAAGAGATACAAATTAAAATTGATTTTTAATGATGGCACTGAAGGAGAATTCAAAGATTGGCATGCTGTTACGACTCCACCACCACCACCGATCGATTTGAGTGACATGTCAGAGCCCAAATATTCTAAATTATATGTAGTTAGTTGTATAACACTATCATCTACTTTGTTTATAATATTGAAAATTATTGTAAAAATTGTAAATAAAAAATTTTATTCTTCTTGTAAAACGAAAATAAATGCATGAAATTAATAAGGGGTTTCAATTAAAAAACATTTCCTTTAATAATCATTTATTAATAACAAAAAAATTACAAAGGTATGCAATTAAGAAACCATTGGCGTAGACTTTCGACGTTCTTCTGGGTACATTTAAATGATCCATTGGCGTGGTACATGCAGGTTTTGGAGCCACTACTGAATTTTTCTGTTGCACACGGGGTTCCATCGAACTTGCATACATCTACTATTATAGGACGTGACACGTGACACTTTTTTAGTAAAAATTCGGCTTTTTCACTTCCTCGCACGTAAATACAATCAGCATGGTTTAGTAAATATGTTTCCAGAATCGAGTTTAACTTGGAATAATCCACGTCTCCAGAGGAATAGTTGACCCCATGAATATGTTTCTCAACATATCTAGCGCTAATTCTATCAGGCGTATTTAGGTTAGAATAAGGTGTAGGCGGTGTGAACAAAGCGTGGTATTGTTTGCAGAAGCCTTGGATGTCAACGAATGCGATCCTCATGATGACAGAAACGAGACTGAGAGACTTATATAATACTCTTAACTACTTCCGTAAGAGGACGATATTCCATCAAACGATCATGAATTATGATACAATATGCTTTGGTATTAGCGGGGAATCCTGTATCTGCTTCTATTTCCAATTTTACGTCAACCGTAGAAGATTTCATGGTCTCTTCCTGCTTTGAACAATCAATCACAAATAATGCGTAGCGTTTGAACGCTTCATAGTTTAGAAGAGCCGTTTTCGGTGTACCGGTTATATAGTTTGCATTAAATTCTGTGTAGTTGTAGTGAGCAATAGCATAGTCGTCTTCTTTAAAATCTAAAAGCATTCGTTCGTTTGGCCAATATTCCCCGTTTAGAGATACTCTAACACCGGTTAGGTTAACATTATCAAATTTAGTGGGGTCGCTACTTAGTTTATTCCGCCTGTCAGTTTGGAAGCAAACTAATATATATCGTGGACGTTCTACGGCAGCACTAGTCTTTACGGCCCAAATTTCTCGTTTAGAATCTTTAGTTATTGATGGTAGTTCATTTATTTCCCAGTTTCTAAACGGAATCAATATAGGGCGATCATTTTTGATGGGTTCCATAAGTTTAATTTTAATTTCGTCATTAGGGAAGATATGTTTAATTTTTACTTCCATACTTTCAATTATCAATTTAACGGTTGTAGAGGTCATACCACTACCACTACCTCCGGTTATGGGCTGCTCTGTGACAATGACACAATCATTATCGTTACGTGATCGAACTAAACGAAATGTTTGTCTACCATAGGTAATCATAGTATAATCATTGAAAACGTTGAAAATGTGTTTAAGAGGCATAAGCAAATTGAAATGTTTTGAACCATTCAGAAGCGGGTTATCGGGATAATTCCATCCCGCAATACTCATGAAACGACTATATTCCGGTCCATAGCACGTTAAGGCTCGTACGGTGCTTACGATTCCAGGATCTCTAACGACTTCTATTTCTCTAGAGCATTCGCTGTAGGAACAGCTATCGAAAAGAAAGGCCCCAAAATTGGGTGCTAATTCACATTTTCCACCACCAGTAATTTCCAATTTTCCTTTAATTTCCAATAGAGTGTCAGGCATTGCGAAAAATGCATCAGATTGATTTATGATAAATTCAATGACGTCGCTGTTGTTGAACGATTTAACGTATGGACTATAGGATCGATATTCTTCTTTTCTAATGGTATCATCAAATCGTGGTTTTTTATAAAGGTTGAATTTTGGATCGATACCACCTTCATCGAATCGAAAACGTTTCATCGCCGGTTCATCACCATCATCATCATGCTGGCGTTTTCCCATTTCGTTTAGGTTTTAATCCAATTGATTTAAGAAATAATAGGTTTTGTGTAGATATAACGACCTGTCGCTGAGGAGCTCTGGTTGGTACTGACAACGTCACGTATGCAGAAGTGTTTATAACTAAACCCATTTAACGTTCTTGTAACTCCAAATGAAGAGTACTTAGTTCACCGCGAAAGTTTACGGGTCTCTGCTGCTGATCAAGCGCCACAACAGTTATTTCTCTGCTACTACTTACAGGTAAGTATATCGGATTATGTGGACGTTCTATAATCTGATATCCAGGATTTTCGATTATCGGGAACTCGTATATTGAATGCGTAGGTCTATCTCCGTAGAAGGCTCCTTCAGTAATGTTACAATCAAAGTGTATGCTAGATACTTTTATAATGTTTACAGGTAGATCCGATGCATACTTTCGGTCTGGAGCAAGAATTGTCTTGGAAAATCCTAAAATATTACCAAGACTATCATCCTGTACAAATGAAATAGCGTGATTTCGACAGTATATTTCGCATTTGAGAGTATTGTTATTCGGCTGCAATGAAAACTCGTCAATGCTGTTGGTTCGCACCTCCAGTTCCTTCTTTATATATTTTTCGATATCCGTAATTTCATAGCACCCCGTAGGAATTTCGATGATCTTTAATTTTTTTTGATTATTATTTTCATAATAGTAAAACTTCTCTCCATCAATATTGGGTATTGAATTGTACGAACAGAACCCCAACAATCCTAGAAAATATGAATTTTCAGGATTTAATATGATAGGGGTCTGCGGAACGAATGAGAACTCGTTAGTAGTACTCGTTAAAGTTAACAACATGACTGATGTAGAATGAGTGATGTAAGGATTTTTATATATACACATATATAATTTTTATTCATTTATTTTTTAAAATAATAATTACAAGCGTGACAATCAGCCTGCGCATCTGCAGGCCCATCAAAGTGAGTTTGAGCGTCAGGTCTATTATAATGTACGTAACAAGGTAAACGAATTTGTAAATTAAAATTACATTTATATTCATTAGGTAACTTGTGCCAAACATCCAACAATTCTCCAGGTCTAACGTGCCGTATCAAATAGTCAACAGGAAGTATGCTTAGTTCATCTTCTTTAAGGGATTGCAGCGTCCTTTTTCCGTCTATGTACGCTAGTATGGCCTCCATTGTATAGAAACTTTAAACATAAATGTCCACAATTAATTTGGTTATAAGTTTGATATGGATCGTCGTTGTAAAATATTTTTGCTTTACCTAAATAACGAACAAGTTCTTTCGGCGGCTTTAGATTACCGAATGAATCAAAATAGTCTACGATATCGTTCATCTTTCTATAAGCTACCCAATGAGTTCCTTGATTTCTCGACGTATCTAAATTTAAAATGGCGGATTCTTTTTGGTGAGATGTCTTTGGTAAAGTGTGTAAAATATGGTATTTTTAAACGTTTAGCATACGCAATCAAGTCTTTATCGTATAGAGGTCTAGAGGGTAGCTTCAACGGTAGTTTTTTTGTTTCTTTAAAAATAATCCCAATCCTCCTTTTGCGTTTTTTCGTAAATATAATCCTTTACCAATAGATTCCATAGCTCTATTATGTCTTTGATCTTCTGCAAGTTTCTTTTGAGCATTCTTGGCATCGATGACTGTCTTGGCGATGCCGGCCGCGCCTCCTGATAACGCACCAAGAGCTGATAGACCAGCAAATAATGGAATCAAAGGAAGGAATCCTCCGCTCTTTGGAATCGGAATTATCCTAGGAATTCTAACACTTTTTCGCCCTCCAGATTTTTTAATTAACATTCGTGCTACTTTCAACGCATGAGCGGCTGACTTTTTCAGATCCGATGAAGGATTCTTCTTCAAAGATTTTCCTACTTTTCCTGTAATCGCTCCTAACCCAAGTTTTCGTTTAGCCACTTTAAGCATCCAAGCAACAGCTTGGTCGCCTAATCCTGCACCCATTTTACGTTTAGCCTTCATTCCTGTAGTAACAAGCCAAGCGGCTGATTTTTCACCAAAAGTCGCGTCCTTCGACTTGACGCGTTCCCAAGCTTTGTTTTCAAGTTCCCAATCGGCTTTATGGCGTTCGTCTAGAGAATGATTCTTAGAATATGCAATATCGTGTGCTTTACATGCAGTATCCAAAGGATTAATGCCAGGATCACCACGCGCAAGACGTTTTTGTAATTTAGTACCGGGTCCACAGTACCTATAGCTTGGAAAATGAAGTTCGAACGGTAACTTGTTGATAATAGTATTGAGAACACCTTGTCCCTCGTACACCAACATTTAGAATGATGCATACTCTAGTGAATTTGCTTATATATAGGGTATCGCAATAAAATTACGATAGACGATGAAGGTAGTTCAACAGACTCAGACGTTGCCCATAAGCAACTTAGATTTTAATACGGAAAAAACTGAAAGTAAACATGGTAAATTATTACCTAATTCGTTTCGTGCTATTATATGTGGACCTAGTGGATGCGGGAAAACGAACGCAATGATGGCGCTTCTTTACGATCCGAATGGAGCTAAATTCAAAAATGTTTATGTTTATTCAAAGTCATTGTACCAACCAAAGTACCAATTGCTGAAAGAAGTTTTATCTGGTATGAAGGAGGTGGGTTATTTCCCATTCAAAGACAACGAAGAAATGCTAAACCAAATTCAATATTCATATTTGATGATGTAGCATGCGATGGGCAGCAGAAAATTCGTGAATATTACTCCATGTGTCGACACAAAGATATCGATGCTGCATATCTCTGTCAAACTTACTCTAAAGTTCCAAAACAGATGGTGAGAGATAACTGTAACGTAATTGTGGTATTTAAACAGGATGAGATTAACCTTAAACATATTTTTGACGAACACGTATCGCCACATGTCCTTTGACGATTTCAAAAAGGTATGTTCTGAATGTTGGAACGATCGATACGGTACTCTTGTAATCGCAAAAGACTTTGATCTTAACGATGGCCGATATCGTAAGGGTTTTGATAAATATATAAAAATGTAGGTGTCATACGTTACTCATTACTTGGCGTCAAGATGTCGACGGATGCAGCTCGCAAACGAAAAATTGCCGAACTTAGACGTTCTATTCGAAGAAAGTACTTGGCTCTAAAACTAGGTCGAACGGAGGAGGATGAATCTATTAATAGATTATTTAAACCAATTGCCGAACCTCTGAGAAAAATTCAAAAAAATTCAAATAACTTGTTAAACGTGTCAAAGATCGAGCCGAAAACAGAGTTAACAAATCAGCAGGATTTCTCTTTGTCTCATTTCAATCCACAAACAGCCTCATCGCCACACCAAAAAATAAAAAACATACCGATAGACACTATAGTTGAAGATGATGAAGGTAGTACCCGTGAAGAATTTAGCGAAGTTGATGAACCTGAACATTCTGAAGAACGGATGGCACCAGCAGTAGTTGAGCAATACCTTGAACAGTATCCGCCAATGAGTCAACCATACATTCAAGATTTTTGGAATAAAGATGATAAAATTGATCCCGTGTATGGTCCTATTTATGAACCTGGAAACGATTGGTGGTATTTAGGTGACAAGCGTATAGACTTTGACAAAAACATGGGAAGTATAAAAATCCTAAATTCTGATGGAAAGTGGTATTATGCAAAGGGAACACCAGGATTATATCAGCTTATTTTCTACAATGATCCTAGTTATACAAAGGAGGATTTGGTCCCCTATAAACAATTCTTAGAAATGTCTAAGGTACACCGAAATTCTTTAGGAAATTTGAAAGGTACAAGGAGAGACAAATATTTAAATATAATAAAACCTATGTTTATACAGGGTGGTAAAGGGATCGTCGTCGCCAAGTACTCTGGTAAAGGTATGTTAAATAAAAACCAATTAATTTACAATAAGAAGCCTATAGAATATGTTTATTGGGATGATCCCAACGAACTTTGTGATCGATTGAAGTTGTTGATGGCTTCGAAGAATGCTGGAAATACTTCGGTAAACAACGAAATCGTCAGCATAATCGACGAACTTCGAGAAGCAGATATCATATATTAGAGTACATTACATAATATTTAATCATTTTCATCATGAGTCTCGATAAGTTTGGACGTAGACAAAGTTCTAAGGCGGTGGAACCATTGCTTAAATTAAGGCAGTTGGAAAACAGTTTTAAAAATAATTATAGCATAAACAAAGTAACTCTGGACAAGTTAAATGACAGTGTAAACGGTATTGCAGATAAAACTAGAGACATTGAGGCATTCATCACGAGAGATCCACCTATAGCAGGCAAACATATGGCAACAAAGAAATACGTTGATGATGCGATTAAAACCAATAAAGGATATCTTCGAAGCGATATCGCAAAATTGGAGGATCAGTTGAAAAAAAGCAATCATGATTTGTTTTTGAAAATACAAACATTAAATACATTAAATGAGGATTTTGCACAAGTAGCCTTGCTTCATCAAAGAAATATAGATAAGGTGAACGGTGCTTTGAATACTACTATTAAACAAATTAACGATAAATTATCTTTAGAAATACAAAAAATTGGTGATATGATTAAAATAGGTGATGCTGACATCAAGCGTGAACTTTCGAATGTAACGCAACAAGTATCAACACATCAAAAAGATCTTGAAAGTATCAGCGAAAAATTCGTTAAGTTATATGATATAGATATGAAATCAATTCGCAATGAAATGATTGTTAAAATAGATAATTTGACTGAACAATTGTTGCAAGATAATCAATTGATTTTAGATTTGGATGCAAATTTTAAAGCAATCGCCAATACTACTCATTCTTAGAATTTTTTTCACTAATGCTTAAATTCGTTATAAAACATTAAATCTTTTATTCAATAGTATGGCTTCGAAGGACAAGCTCCAGCTTGTCAACGAGTTGCATAGACCTGCTCGTAAAAACTATCCTAGACGCCGTACAATTATTAAAGGTTTGGATGATCTATGGCAAATGGATTTGGCTGAAATGCGTCCTTATGCGCATCAAAATAAAAATTTCAAAATGATTATGGTTATAATAGACTGTTTTTCTAAATTTATGTGGACACGCCCACTTAAGACAAAGACAGGTGAGGAAATAACGAAAGCTTTTGTCGATGTTCTCGCTCACTCCAAAAGAATACCGAAAAATGTGCAGACAGATCAAGGAACCGAATTTTTCAATACAAAATTCCAAAATTTAATGAAAAAATACAACATTAATCATTATAATTCATACAGTGTTGTCAAAGCTGCAATTGCCGAAAGAGCAATAAGAACTTTAAAATCGAAATTATATAAATACTTTAGTTTAGTTGGAACATACAAGTGGCTTGATGCCTTACCTAACCTAACAAAAGAATATAATGAAACGAAACATAGAACGATTGGATGTAAGCCTGCGCAGGTAAACAAGACAAACGAAAAATATATTTTGAAACAAAAATATTCTCACTTGAAAATTGCAGGGCCTAGAAAACTTAAAGTCGGCGACATTGTACGCATTAGTAAAGCGAAACACGTTTTTGAAAAAGGCTATACGCCCAATTGGACTACAGAATTATTTAAAGTTGCAAAATGTAAGATAACCAATCCCGCTACGTATCTTCTCGAGGACATGGAGGGTGCACCAATCAAAGGCGCATTCTACGAAGAAGAATTACAGCAAACCGCAAATCCTGATATCTACTTGGTGGAGAAGATTCTTAAACGCAAAGGAAATAAAATGTACGTTAAATGGTTGGGGCTAAAAGGTAACAGTTGGATCAAAAACGATGATTTTGTATAGGATCTTATGGAAAACACGAACAAATTTCTGCAAGTCACGGGCCTTTTTGTACAATCTACCGAATGTAAAAGTGGGAGACTATGAATAGGAGGTAAAAGTGGGGAGAGCAAAAGTATAAATTGCAGAAATCAAGCTTGACGTTCTCAGTTGTTTGCAGTCGATCAGTAAAAATGTGCAGTCAAGACAGTGGTATTGAAGTATTAGTCGAGAGTGATAGCGATAGTGATATTATGGATGATATTGATGCTGAATTCGATCAATTTTTCGAAAAGCTAAAACCTTCTGCAGAACTTGACAAAATTGTACAATCCTATGAAGATGCTGCAAAACGTGAGATGCATTACCTACTTCAAACCTCATATATGTTATCAGGATACGACATTCGATGCGGTATAAGTCCAGCGAGATCGTTTACTCCAGCAATCATTTTGGCTCAACACTTTAGGTCTACTAAAATATCTTTTGGAACTTTCGAATGGGTTGTTTTTGTCGATATTCTCAGACAAAAGATGGATGATTTTTTCGAGGAAGACTTGCCTACATATTATCCAGACGAGTATGACCCTATAACATTTTCATGTGGCGATTATTGTATGATTACGCAACTGGTTTATGACGACATCAAATTCTTGGTTGTGAAGAAACATGGCGTTGAATACTATTTGTGTAAAGAGGAAGTGCAGGAAATTCTTGAAATTAACAAACAATTGGTGTCCAATAGAGTGGCTTTATTAGAAGAACTTAATTTCTGCTTATATTATAATAATATTATCGATTTTTGTAAAACACATGATGACTCTGTACAATTGTTATTTTCAATGTGTGAAATACTTCCAAACGATTTGTTAAACCACGCTCTTAGAGAGTACATTTATTTTTATAAAATTTCTATAATTAATGATTTAAATAAATGATTTTTGAAAACTAGTTTTCTTTTATTTAGATATATTCATTATCATTCAAAATGTTTAAGAATACAGACGTGCTTTCTTTATTCTTTATTGCTGCGCTGCTGCTGCTGCTGCTATAACTCAAGATGATGCTTTGACATATTTACAAAATTTCGGTTACATAAATAAAAGTGAAAATGGTCTTACTGATATTACTAGTGCATTGATAGATTTTCAAGAAATCAATAATCTGCCGGTCGATGGAAAATTAAACAAAGAAACCGTTCGTTTAATAAATAGACCTAGATGTACTCAGGGCGATAATTCTTTTACTGTACATTCCAAATGGAACAAAAAACATTTAAAGTGGTACTTTCCACAAGCGGGACGGCATACAAGGTATTTTGAAATAGCTAAGAAGGCTTTTGATATATGGGCGCAGAATACTACTCTAACATTTGAAAATGTTCGCATACCTAATCCAAGCGCAGATATTGCGATTTTCGTTACAAAAAGGAATCATAACACTCGCTTTAATTGTCAAGGAAATCATGAATGTACATTTAAGTTTGATGGTCCAGGAGGAAAACTCGCTCACTCGTATTTTCCTAGTAATGACACATGCATCGAGATTCATATTGATGAAGAAGAACCGTGGTATATAGGAGATGGAAAAACACCTGAAGAACAATACAACTTATTTATGGTGCTTGTTCATGAAATTGGACATGCACTTGGTTTAGGGCATAGTAGTAATAAAAATGCAATTATGTATCCTTGGTATCAAGAAGAAAATAGGCCACTCGATGAAGATGATGTAATAGGTATGGAATCCTTGTATGGAAGTCGTCAAAAATTTGGTAAAATTCCTCCAAATATTTTGAAAATGATGACTGAAACCGCTACAAAAACTGCTACCGCCTCTACTACCGCCACAACTAAAAAACCGACTACCACCACAACTACAACTGAGTCAAATATATTGCCCAACATTCCATCGCAAAAATCGTCTACAAATTTATGTAATATTAAAATACCTAACTTCATGTTTTTAGCAACGGCAGAAAGCTTTCCTAGTTATCGAATGTATGTAGGCCACGAAAGTTTTTTGTGGAAATTAGAGTTAAATGATATGCATATTCCACTCACATCAGAACTCATTGCCGATTACCTTCCTAGAGAGCTCAAATCTCACAACATTTCACATATCTTTCAAAACTCTGTTGGAGACTTGGTTACAATCAGTAAACAAATGGTGTACGTAGTGAGGTTTCCTAATTTAAACATTCAACATAGTTTTAATCTACCAATTAAAAATATTAAAGTTATTAATGCTCTATTTCAAACAAACAGCGGGCGGATGTACCTGTTGTACAACAATGATATATACATTGAATTTAATGAAACTGGAGAAATACTTAATCGCGGAAGAACAAGAGATCTGTTTCCTGGAATTCCTGGAGATCTAACTTCTGCATTTAGATATATAGATGGACATATATACTTTTTCTATCAAAATACCTACTATAAATACAGTGAATATACAAGAAAAGTTGTAGAAGCAGGAACCTTTAGCTGGAATCTGTTTGGAGTACCATGTCCTGATGATAGCATATTGAATCAATTGAAAACTATGTTAGCAAAAATTATTTCTTTTTATGAATAAAATAATAATACTAAAGATTTCTGCTTTTTTTTTACCCACTCAAAAATAAAAGTCAAAAATAGAGAAATATTTTTATTGTTTTTAAAATAAAATAAAAATAAAGTATTTGAGATTACGTTGTACCTCAAAAACTACAAAAATAAAAAAAATATACAATGTGTGTTACAATAGAATTAAAACGATTCTATACAAAAATATCTTAAAATCTATAGAAAAAATTTAAATATATGACAATATATCTATACAGAAAAAAACAAAAGTAAATTACATACGAAAAAAGGATATGAAGCGATTTTTTTTTAAATATTTTTATTAGCCAGTGTTTTTGACAAATTACATCCAGAATTTGTAGGAGGTGTATGTAGTGCATTTGAAAAATGTTTTATTCTTTAGAGATACTATAATGGCCCCAGGGAAGTGTGTCAAAACTATTTGGAATCAAATAGCGTTTATCGTCATGAGGACTTAGACCAATTTTCGATTGTTCGATACTATACACATTATGCGCAAATGATCTAATACAACGTTGTGTAGTTGTTTTTTCCTGATTTTCTTTTAAACACCTAACGTAATCTTCGAAGGTAATTTTATGTTTAACTATGTTATATTTAATCCCTTTCGATTTCTTAACCACTTTACCACCCTGCACTTTATAACTATACATTTTGGAGCGAAGTCCTACAAAGTGAGTCATAATTTTCCCATTATTTTCGTCTTTCATTAATTCCAAAACTTTTTTATTAACTCTAGGAATATTATAGATGTTATCTTCGCTATAATCAGACGTATCAAATTCTGCTAAATCTGCTTTTATTACGTCCTCGTATACATTATCACAGAGCAATTCATAGACAAAACTGTCTGTGTCCATGTACATTAATTTGCAATTACTTACGCCCATTTTCGGTAGCATGTAATTATAATGAAAATTGTACATGACGGTCTTAGACAAGTCTAGAATTGCCTGTCCTACATACAGAGGTTTATTAAATACTATTTCAGACTTTGTTAGTTCGATAGCCATCAAATTTTCCCCTAAGATTGTACGACTATGGAACCGAAAACTTGAGATCAAATTTTTGGCTCCATAACGTCCCTGCCATGATTTAACTAGCTTAACTATACGGTGCTTGCGAATATTTTCCATTGTCTTGCCAAACACTGCGTTGTTCATTAGCTTATAGAGGTTTTTCTCAAAATCATTCTTGGCTGCTGCCCTTAATCGAGTATTTAGCTCGATGTAGGGCTTCAACCAAGCAGATTGATTAAATTTCAAAATTTTATGAATCTTAGTTATAATTAATCCATTAGCCAACATTTGTTTTAAATTTCTATAGTGAACTGTGTATTGTTTTTTATCCGTAAGGGTTGTAAGTAATTTTGGTAATTTTGATCCCGGTGGAACGCAGTGTTCAGCAGCAAATGGAAAATCTTTATGTTTGTCATGCAGATCTCGTGGGTACGATAAGACGATATTTTTTTTGTTTGTACAAAACGGAAAATAATACCAATAAAAAATCAATATGTTCAAATCCAATGCTTTTATTTTTTTTTGGGTTCTAAATACAATCCGCAACATGAAAATAAACTGAAATTCACAACTTTATTTTACTAAAAAAATTCAAGTAGCCATAATCAAGAAGAACTACAAATAATTTGTCCGGTCCGCACCTACATGTTGGTTAATTAAGTGACATTTTAATAGAGGTGTTTGTTTCAGATCTTTTTAAGGGATATGATTTTGTTATTAAAAATAACTCAGAAACAAAATTGTTTACTGAAAGGTATATATTTACTAAATTAAGAAACTTTTTACGAGGAAAAATGGAACAAATATTTTTATACTTAGTTTGTTAAATTAAAGAATAACCTAAAAATAAAAAACTGTTCCATAGCAGATGAAACTAGGTCATATTTATTAAGTAACGTCTATTTTTTTTTAATTGCACAGGATTTCTATTGCAACACGCTATACAAAAATGGATGCGGACTTGACTTTCTTTGTGCGGACTGGACAAATTGAGCTACATTAAGCAAACAATTAAATAAAATTAATTTAAACGGACATTAAACATTTATATTTTTAATATTACAATATTAATCGTCTTCGGACTTATTTAAAAGGTCATCGATTATAGCTTCCTCGGGTATAGAAAATAAATCGGTTCTTGTTTTTGAAACGCTTTTAGGTGGACGAGTTAAAATATACAGGATATCTTTAAAATCTACATTTTGAATGTCCGGTCGCGTAGGCCATTTATAACTTTTTCCTTGACGTTGTAAATATTTCACTTCGAGGATATTTTCATTAATAGCTGAAACCATCCCTAAAACCCAAGAAAATGTTTGATATCGTCTTTAAAGATCACCAAAAATCCTACCTGGATACCAAGAGTCTCCGTAAACAACCGCAACCCATGTTCCGACTACTGGAATACTTGGATTTTCCACCTCATTTGGAATGGTTCTATCGATTTCTAAATACATATTTTTGCTAAGGAAATACCTAATGCGCTTTCGAAAATAAATTGTATTTATAAAAATAAAAAAAGGATACGGCTTGATGATGTAGGTGTTGCATTAGTTCCACTGTCAACATGTCCGGGCTTCGGTTGTTTGTCAATAAAAAAATGGCTACATTCTTCATCAAAAGGACAAATGTAACAGCTTAATGATCTTGTGTAAATCGACACTTTGTTAGTGACTTTTCCCCATGTAATTTGGTGAGCTTGTGTTATTTTTTTTATTGGTGAAAACTTATTCTGCAGGGAGTTTTCTTTCTCAGTTTGAATGTTTTCACTAGATACTTCAAATAGATATGTTTTTTTGCATTCAGGTCTTACTAAATTAATAAAATCTCCTGCGCATGTTATGTCGTTTCCTCTCAATACTGTTCTATCTGCCAAGCGTTTTATTGTTCCCCCAATGCCGTCCATCGGACCTTTACCATGCCCAGAAGCGCTGTAATTCCAAGAAACGTCTGCGTTTGGAAATTGTTTTTGCAAATTATTAGCCGCCAGATAAATATTGAACTTATTTTTATACTGTGATGTCGGGCCGTCCGAAAACATGTAAATTTTTTTAATGGATGTACTTTTAATATTTTCTGCCAAAATAGAAAGAACAGGCTTCATATGACACCAAATTGCAGGAGCTTGGTGATCAATGTTATCTGATAAGGTAGCAAAAGAAATTGTCTTATTTTCGTCAAAATGATTTTTAAAATAGGCTACTCCGGTGTGTATCGATATTTGTCTTTTACTTGCACCGAAGTGCATACTTTGGATTTCTGTTTCTAGTTTTGCATAGTAATTTTCTGCAAAATCAATCTGGATCGCCATTTCTGAGGGAACTAAACCAGATTTAACTTTTTCCATAAATTCCATTTGATGATTCATTGTATCAGAATGAAGTTTAAAACTCGGCAGTTCCTTTAAAAATAGCTCCATCAATTCAAGTTTCGTTATTATTAGTGACTTTTTACTGGTTGTTCGTATTAACTTAGTAAGTACCCCAATTTTCCTTTCTTGTTGTTGCGACTTCCATTGAAACAAATTTATAGTATCAGACTCATTTTCTTTGTGTAAAACTAGCTTATAATTACCTTTTGCAATCTCTTCTAAATTTTGATGATTTGTGACTTTTTCAAAAAATAACTTGGCTACAATATACTTAAAATTTTCATGCTTCACACAAGCACACGTTTCCCTATCTTTGGTTTTAGGTTGAACCACCCAAAATGGCTTATTATGATAAAAAGTTGTAAAACCAATGAGAATATTAGGAAATTCGAATTTAAATTTTTTAAAACATGAGGCTAGACTAAACAGAAGCAAACGTTTCTGTTTTTTTACTTTTTTTTTTGTTATAAAATTCGCCTTTCCTGGACACATTTTTGATATACGATCACTTTCAAAAAATAATCTGATCTTGTTTTTTGTTTCTTGGTGAATAGCATTTGATCTATTCTTTCGTTTGAGTTTAAGGTCTTTTGTACTTTTAATGAGGTTTCTGTTTTCTCTGTAGGGCAAAATCCTATTTATTTTGTTGTGTAGTTTATATTTTTTTAATATATTGCCACTTAATAATTGCCGAGCAATTTGTTTGTTTTTCTTATTAGAAGGTTCTATTTTAGTAAAATTTGTCACAATTTGCTCTTTTAAAGCCGCCCCAAAAACCAATTCTCTTTTTACGTCGCCAGGTATGATCCGCCCATTTAAAAAAGTAATAATTTTTGTATTGGGAGATTCTAGTGTAGAGGCCTGATTTTTCTCTGTACCATCCTGTGCGTTCTCTAGTGTACGATTTTGAGTAATAATATTATTGGGCAATTTTTTTTTCTCTTGTCTTTCTAATCGCTTTTTGTATTTAAGTTTCTCTCTTTTTAAATCTTCTATTTGTTTCTGCCTTTCAGCCAATGTATGTTTCATTCTTTCTATCTCTCTATACAAATCTCTAAGTTTGTTATGCTTGTGCTTTCGTGCATTAATTTTCTGATAAGACATTTTAATTTTTGGTGTATCATTAGTACTTTCCGAATCAGTCTTTTGAAATGCACATGGTGTAGAAAACGATGTACTTGGCGTACATAATGAATTACTTCGCGTAGAAACTGAAGTATTAAGTGTACTGAATGGTGGTTGTTTATGGTTTTCTGAAGTTTGGATTTCTATCTCCTCTTTATTTGTATTGCTAGTAATCAAATCAATATCTGGAGTTTCTAGGTTTTCGTCCATTTCTGCTAAACTATTTTCTGAGTCCGAATTGGGGGGAGTTGTGTTTATTACTGAATTTAAAGATTTTTTCTTTCTTCTATACTCTTTCTTCGTTTCTCTCCATTTTCTTCTTTGTATTTTCTTTTGTTTCTTAGACATATCGCTGATCTTTAAAATAGTTTTGTTAGCTCTACACTCTCGTTTTCGTATCTTGTCTTTTTCCCTTATGACAGCTTTTTCTTCTTGAGTTAATCTAGCTCTACGTAGCCGTGATTTTTCTGTGTTATAATTAGGTTTAGAGGTAAAAACAGCCTTATTTTTGGACTTTTGTTTTTTAATAAGTTTTGTTTTTGGTTTTCTCAAATTAACATTTTCGGTTACAAGTTTAATCTTTGGTAAACTATCTGGTGTTTTATACTCAAGTATTTTCATATTTTGATTAATGTCATTGGTTTTTAACTCATTATTATCGTTTAAAGAATTGCCTGATTTTTGAGTATTTCTAGAATCATCAGTATTTTGGCTTGGTCCTTGTTCTGTTTTTTTGTTAGACTTTCTTAATGTGACGTTTGATATGACTCTAATTTTTTTCTTTTCCTCCCACTTTTCTAAATTGCGCAGGTAAGCGTTTTCTTTATCTTTTCTCAACTTTTTTATAAACTCTTCCTTCTCTGTTTTGTTCATTTTTCTAAATATAAAAAAACAGCTAAGTACTAGTTTGTAACAATAATACAAAAGCAATTATAGAATATTGTCCGGTCAGCACCGCGATTGTCCGGTCCGCACCCTATTATATAGGTGCGGAAAAGACGGTGCGGACGGGACATTTTTCTACTTCTTACTCGTTATTTTATAAACGGTTCATAATAAAAAATATATATTGAGGTTATGTATTACCGATACAATATAATATTTTTCTAAAAATATAAACTTCGAAATAATGCTTATATCGTAACACCAAGCACTATGCAGACGGGACATTAGAAAAATTGCGCAAAAGGACTATTCTTTAATTTTTACAAAAAAACTAGATTTAATGTAAAAATAATAAAACTTACCTGATGCCACTCAACACACACTATAAGAAACAATGATTATCAAGGTTAAACAATCAACAGTGTTGCCAATACGGCCGGGTAATAACAAGGGCCCGAGAGGTGCAGCCTGGACATTTCGAGATTGAGACACACATGAAAATATGATTAAGCAAATGTGTTAAGGTTGATATGGTAATTTAATATACAAATTTATTGGATAATAGCACATAAAACAATACTTGCTAATAACGGTGTGGTTTTAAGCCTAATTAAAATTTAGGTTTGCCTTTAAAATACCAAATATGCTCTGCGCGACAGGTGCGGACGCGGACATTCAGCTTAACTATCTACTAAAAATGTATTTCAAAAACCTAAATTTTGACGTAAATGGGGTTTGTTACGGAAAAGATAATGTGTTTAACATAAACCACAAGAAAAGCGCCGAATATTATAAGAAATATTTTAGTTAATAACCAAAGACATGATTTTTTTCGTTTTGGACAATTAAAAAAAATATCACCATAAATCAACTTGCAAAACGTACCCTACGTTAGAGTCATCCGGTATTGACATCACATCAAAATTTTCGATGTTATCGACCCAGCTGAATCCTCCGTAGGGTAGTAATTCACACATAGCTTTCCCGTATAAATTATTCACGTCTAGGTACATTAGAAATTTTGAAGGTTTCGTGGAATCATACTCAGCCATATATTTGTTATTAGCCTCTGAATATCGGCTACTACACACCGATATTCCACCTCTTATGGCGCTTTCGTAAAACATAACCATGTCTAGATCCTTGAGAATTTCTAACTTGCATCTAGTATACTTGAGCATACAGTCCCAAGTATAGCCAGGCATAGTGTAATACCATGCAGGATCTAGACCGTACGTCTTAAAACAGTTTTTGCGAAATTGTTCGAAAACATCCGCAAGAAGCAGAATATCAGTTTTTAAATACAGGTCTGAGTATTGTCCCAAATCCTGAATGTTAAATTTTTGCCAAATTTGCTGTGCATGAGCGTATTTCTCAGCACTAATATGTTCATCGTTTAATTTATTGTAAAAGTGTTGAATTGATGGTAATGAAGTCTCGTTTAATTTTTCTAAAGAATCTATATAATCGTAACAAAAAACTCCTTTGCGTGTTAACAATTCAAATTGATTATTAGTTAAATTTGGAAATTCGCGTTTTAAAATTTTCTTCTCTGAGTTATCTAAAATTGAAGCTAGTTCATCAAGAGATGTCCCCATGAATCGCAATGAATCGATAATCGATAATTTAATGTTAGTTTCATCTGAATGAAGAGTAAATGAAATATATTTATCCTTATTGATTGGAAGTAAGCTCAAACATCCCTTTTTACATAAATTCGTAATCATAAAATGACTATCGTACCCACTTAGGTTGTGAAAGACCACTGGCACAACAAACAATTTTCGGAAATTCAGATTGCATGCTTGGTGCGAAAATCCCCTAAAGGATCCGTTAAAGTGGTCATGGTCCGTTACAATTATGTCCTTGGAGGAAAACTGTTTATTACATATATGACAAGTTTTTGCCTTACATGTATCTGGTTTTTCAATCATAGGCACAATTGTTTTTATTTTAGAATTTACAAATTTTGCTACATCTTCCATTCGATCTGCAAACCAATCCATGCAATCCTCACCGCGATAACTATCGAAATAAGAAAGGCTGTCATCATATGAACATTTTACATAGTAGCCTGCACTATACGCAACATGTTTTTGATATTTTAAAGTTTTAGTTATACTAGGCTGATTGAAATTTTCTAATTGACACTCAAAATCAGCATAAACGACAAACGGGGTAGTTTGCTGATATGTAAAGTTTCGAAATTCAACAAAATCAAATTGAGGAACACTCATTTTATACTTATTTAATTTAGAGCAAAGTTTTTCATGTTCAGCTAATTTATCTCGACTACTAAAATAATTTAAACATCTATCACAAATTAATTTTTTTTTGCAATCTTTACTGAGTTGTCTTGAAACTAATCGTGACAAATCTTTGATCCAGCAATAATGATATTTAATCTCTTCGTCTACATCATCAACCGGTGGAGCATCGTAATCATTTAATTTTGGATAATATTTATTTTGAATTAAAAGTAAATTGACATGCTTCTCTAATTTATTTTTTGTTAGTCTAGCCGGTACTACTGTGTAAAATGTTTTTTTCTCTGTCTCGTTTAATTCTAATGCGTAAACGTTAACTGAAATTTGGTTTATTTTTTCAAATTTTGGAATTTGACTTAATTCCATTGGACAATCTAAATCCTCTGTTTGTAGAAATTGCTTGTAATATGGATACGAGGAGGTTCGATATGTATGTTTACTAGCAGAATAAAGAGCACTAATAATGGACCAATAAAAGCAGGCCTGATCGGTATTTTTAATATTAATACATGCTTGTTTTTTTAAAATTTCCTCAGGTAATTTAATGAAAGACTACCCGTTTCCCATTTCATATTTATTTACGTTTACTGCTAATGATACGATTTTACTTAATGCCCACCCACTATCTTTCTCCGAAAATTCCGACAATTTATTTAAAATTTTATCTTGCACATTATCTCTAAACCACTCTGTTATTTCAGTCGATTTATCAATAACAGCATTTTTAGTATTGAAATATTTTAAATCTAAAATCTCATTATCGTTAGATTTTTTGATGAATTCGCCACAAAATGTAGTATTAACTTTAAGTGCTTGATTTGCTTTTAAAAATTTATTAATTTTATTTTTAAAAATAACTACACAATCATCCAAAAATGTATCTAAGTCCTTATGACGTAAATTAATTATAATTCCAGTTGTAGCTCTACTTTTAAAACTAGATTCTACATTAGCCCATTTTACGCGTTGCCCCAATTTTGATTGTATGCCCATACCAATATGTCTATTCAAAATTAATTTTCTAAAATGTTTAAAATGTCCCACATTAGTTTCCAATTTACGTAGAGCACCAATAGATAAATTATATTGCCGTCTACTATGAATTGCTTTATTACACGATTTAATCTGCCTTTGTAATCGTTTTAACCAAATCTCCGCATCTTTAATTGTAAAATTGTCGAATAAAATTTTCCTAAGTTTTTTTATAGCCGCTAGTATATTACTAGATTGTTTAATAACATTAAAAGGATTCATTTTAACACTGGCAAACAAAAAATATTTAAAAAAAATCGCTTACCCTTTTCTTGCTCCTTAATTTTCGATAATTTCGAAAGATGCCGCTGGTTGTGGTTTGCCAGTGTCTACTGCACCCCTATAGACAATCGCGTATCTTGATGCCGTGAAATGTTTGATGCTTGGCCGGTATAGTTCCGTTACTCTATTTGGCAAAAAGGTCACTGCGTGGTCCAATTCTACTAGCACTGATTCCCCAAATTTTCCTTTGGTAATTTTGGCTGCTAAGATGGTGTGCGGAATGCCCAAAGGTAGAGTACTCAGCTTCACAACTGGCTTATTTGCTTTCTCTCCAATTAAGGAACATTTGTTGAGTTCACTTAAGTTCATCTATAATAATTTTAAAAGTTATTAACAGAAAAATAAAAAAATCTATAATTTTTAAAAACTAAAATCAAATAATTGACTAATGCGTGAAAAATTATCTATAAAAAAAATCTATGTATAAAGCGTTACTTAAAAAAAAAAGCACTATAAAACTAAAATCAAATAATTGACTAACTAATGCGTGAAAAATTATCTATAAAAAAATCTATGTATAAAGCGTTACTTAAAAAAAAAAGCACTATAAGTTACTTACTTACTTTTAAAAGGATGATGTGGAAGATTGGCAGCTAATCTATATAGTTGTAGTTGATTGACGGATGATTGACAGTTGATTGGATCTATACTTGTAGTTGATTGACGGATGATTGGATCTATAGTTGTAGTTGATTGACGGATGATTGACAGTTGATTGGATCTATACTTGTAGTTGATTGACGGATGATTGCCACTTGATTGAATCTATAGTTGTAGTTGATTGGCGGATGATTGACAGTTGATTGTCGGCTTTATCTAATTAAAGAACAATCTTTTAGTTTCTATTTCACAAAAGTTCACAAATGTATTTTCATAAAAATCAATAAATAAATTAAAAATGTAGCTCGTTTTCTCAAAAATAACTGATCTAATATCAAAAAAAAAAACAGCAATAGTCTCTCACAATTTCGAATTTAAAAAACAAAAGAGTATTTTTGGGATAAAGAGAGTGAAAAAATCAATATATATTTCCTACCTTAATACACAAAACTATAAGTATTCACTGTATAGCGTCTTGCTCAATACTGACAAACAATGGCTAATTCTGGGGCTTTTTATAATTTCGTAGTATCAGACGATAATTCTAGAAATTTCCAAGTTCACCAACAAGAGATATATTTTTCTTGTTAATACGGTTTTAGCGGTCTGAGAATTTTGCTATCAAAAATTCTAACTTTACAAGTTTGGTTTGAGATAATAATTTATCATTTTTTCACGGAAATGCTTTTCCGGTATATTTGGTCTCGGTGTTTGATAATTTTCCTATAAATTTTAAAGTTTCAACAATTGTGGCCTGTTATCGGCGATATATGTATTGTTTAAAATTATATTATATTTTATAAATGTATGATACAGAATGTCCTATATTATTGCAAATCAATATTCATTTTGTATATGATCTCTATGATATTTCAGGTGGTTGGACTGGTTGTTGGACTAGGGTGCTCCCAAAGATTTAAATCGAACCACGTGATATACGCTAAGGCCCTTCTGGCTTTACGCAAAAATTCTCTTGTACGTTAATGCTTCTCTACATACCCCCATTTCCCCATTTAAATCAGACCACGTGATACACGCTAAGGCCCTTCTGGCTTTTCGCAAAAATTCTCTTGTACGTTAATCTATACCACGATCTCTACGTAATGCCGTTTTCCCCATTTAAATCGGACCAATAGCAGTGAAGATACACGCTAAGGTCCTTTTGTCCTGCCACTGCGCATGATTTTTTCTTTTAAACTTTAATCTATATTCCTCTCTCTACGTAATGCCGTTTTCCCCATTTAAATCGGACCAATAGCAGTGAAGATACACGCTAAGGTCCTTTTGCCCTGCCACTGCGCATGATTTTTTCTTTTCAACTTTAATCTATATCCCTCTCTCTATATAACCCCCTTTTTCCCGTTTAAATCGGACCAACGATAGCTGAGATATACGCTAAGGCCCTTCTGGCTTTACCACTACGCATGATTTTTCTATTCGACGGTAAACGAAATTTAATCCCCCACTCCCCCCACTACCCCGTTTTTCCTTCAGACCGTCTGTCTCACTCTTATCCATTGAATATGTACCTCTCACTCTTACACATTGAATTCCCTATGTGGCCCCGTACATAGGTTGTCTATCTACTACCCCAATATTATAAGATTACGTTTATTTTTCTACAACTTTTTACTTGTTAAAATAATAATACATAGCTGAACTTAAAGGCTCCATGGCGGAAATTTGAAAAAAAAAATCAAAATACAGTCTAATCATAGTACAAAAACAAGTTAAAAACTACAAAAATAACAATGAATATATATTCGCCTCAGATAAGTAACTTTGACTGAAGGTGGCGATGAAACGCGTGAGACAAGATCGCACTTGTTCGTTTTATTATGTAGTGGACAGTAATATATATAAAAAAAAATATGAGGTAGAGTGTATATGCTATTTAATTTTTTTATTTATTGCCAAGTTTGAGGGCTTGTTGCCCCAGTGTGCGCCGTCCAAAATCACCATTTAACAGAGTATGTAGAAATTTTGGTTTAAAAGTCCTAATTCTATTGCATTTCAAACATCTCCATACTTTGTTTTACTTAAAATTCAGTATCCTCGCAACTGCTCTTATACCACCATTTGGGTTGTTATGAAATTCTGCTGAGATACGTTTGTCGTCTGGATAGTACATTTGATTTAAATTTTACCTCCTTGTTCTTGTCTTGAAAACCTCTCCAGTCGTTGCGAACAATCTGTTGATTTCAGCAATGGTATTGTAAGAAATTGGTGCTCGATCATAATGCCTTTCATTGAATATTCCAGCAACCTGACGCGTAAATCTTTCATTATTACCAAATAAACGGGTAATTTATACTTTTTCTCCAATTGTAAGAACTACTTTTTGGTTTTATACCATCTTATTAACAGTTAGGTAACACTGTTTGACATTTTAATTTCTTACGAATTACTAAATGTCAAACAAATACATTTGTTTCAAAGCTCTCTTTTGTATAACTTGCTCGAAAACAACACAGGTCAGCATGCGAACGGTAATGCGTGTATCTTAGCAAAATTTAAAAAAATCTAAATGATAGTATTAAGAGCATAAGGATACTGAATTTAACAAAAACGTTATGGAGTTGTTTGAAACCCAATAGGATTAGGCATTTAAACTAAAATGTTAAAAATAATCAACCTTTTAGAAAAAGGGACTTAAAATAAATTAATTTGTTTTTCTGCTAAAATCAGCTCTTAAGATTTTGAAAATATGATAAAAAAATTATCTAAAATAAGCCCTAATATCTTTTTCCTAAAAAATAAAGACTTTTTACCCCCCAACACCGAACGCCAATGGTAAATAAAAATGTTCACTATGCCAAATACTTCATTTTTCCAACATACAATCACCACCAAAATTTGAAGAAAATCTCATTATTAATATGAGATATTAGGGTGTACTCATAAAAAGCGGGACACACTGTATATGTCTGATTTAATTAGGTAAGCAGTTACACTAATAGTCAAACAAAAACGTAAAATCAAAGAAATTAAAAATTATCTAAAACTTACCTTTGCAGCGGGAAAGTTATTTCACTCGTAATAAATAATGGCCGACTGTGTATCAAACTTCATCGGCGTTCAGCAGTCGAATTAATCACGCACTCAACGAATTACTCTGTCAACAGTGTTCGCAGATGGATTTTTTCTTTTTCAGTATATGTCGTTCTGAAAAAACAGTAGAAATCAGTAGCAATCTGACATCTAAGTCAAAAATCTCTGAATCGTTCCTAGTGCCATCTATAAATTGATGGAAAAAGTTTAGCTTTCTGAACATTTTTTAATGTGTTCAAAATTTATAATTTTACTGACCAATAAATTAATAAAAAAATACAGGTTTATTCATCTAATTATTATTTATTTATATTTAAAGCAAATGGAAGAACTAAACTAAATAGACTTTCCATAATATCAATAAAATAAAAATATATCAAAGCAAAACAGTTTTCTACAACGTATTTTTTTAGTCAGCAGAGTCTGTGTCCGGGTCATCATCGTAAGCCCTTCGTCGATATGTTTTTTATACATGTTGGAATTGTGATATTTTAATATCCCTTTTTCAAAATCCGTAGAAAAACAAGTGTCGTTTCTGAGTTTTAGATAGTTTTTTGTATTTAAATGACCCACTATTGAGACAGTAGGTAGGCGATTTCGATGACTTGTCTTTATAAGATTGACTTCTGAAAATACGCGCTATACATTTGCAGATGAATGTGGCAAGCACAGCATGTTAAATGCAAAGATGGAGAGTAAAGGAAACATAAATGAATCGTCACCATGTCGTGTATTACTAATTTTTCTCGTAAATCACTCAAAATGTTTTGAGCAGCTAGAACTCCCTCACGTATAGCTGCATCAGTAAAAAAAAGAATAATATTGTTCCAAAACTCTGTTAACAGCAGACTCCAAAGACAGCCACCGATTTTGAGCAGGCTGTAGAATCTTATGAATAGCCGTGTCAGTGAAAGATTGAAATTCTTTGAATGCATCGACACGTTTTGGACTGTTTGAGAAAAAATTATAGACATTGCGAACTAGGTCTTCCACGCGTCTAGGCAATTTCAAACAAGCATTAGATGCACACAAGCTGAAGCTATGACATATACATTTAAGTGTGAACAAATTTTTTATTTAAGTTTGAAATTTCGATGTTACCGAATTGTATCGGCCAACCATAACGCTGGCTCCATCAGGTCAAAAATTTAACGATTTTTCTATAAAGATCATCTGCTGTAGCTGCTCCTTGGAGAGGTAGCAAGGCAAGGAAAGTGTCAATAATTCTGAAAAATAAATAATTATAAGATATTTCAAAATTTTAGTATTTTTTTATAAACTTACCTGTTATTGTGGCGGTATCTACATATTAAACATAAAAATGCTTTGTGCAGCCTCTGTCAGTAGACTCATCTACTATCAATATCTAATTTTTTTTTCTATGGCATTTTTAACAATCGCAGAACATTTTGTTGGTTTACATGTAATCTTCTTTGCTACCTCTGAATCAGGGCTTACTTTAGAAAGGAGTTTCACCAAATGATTCATTAAATTATATGATAAATTGTGCTCAGATACAAATTCCGCTAAGTGCATCTCAGATTTTTTTAATGTTTCCTCTAAACTGCTAAATTTTTTTATTGATTCTAATGTCTGTTGGCCTTTTATAGATTTCAGCAATTTTTTGTGAATTTCAGAGTCACTGTGCCGTATCAGGGCTTGTCTTCCCGTTGTCTTTATTGAAATGGATTTTTGCAAGCTTTACAGAAAGCGCTATTCTCATCCTTGTTTTTGTTACAAGTTAACCAGGTTTTAAACTCAGGTACACATAGCCAGTCTTTTCTGAATTTCTGGGAATATTTCATTTTATCTCCTAAAAAGAAGCGATACAGATTTCTCGCAAACAAAATATTAATAAGTTAACGATAAATTCTACCTCATTTTATTCTGTAATCTAGCACAACTTATTGTAGCGTACACTGCACAAAAATCACACAGTGCAATGTGCAATGCAAAGGCAAAATACAATAATTTTTCGTTCCCTGCCGCGTGGCAATAAAACGGGGAAGCCCCAAGCGAAAGAAGTGTCAAGTCAATGTCAAAACAAGTCAGGCGCTTTCTTTTATTCAACAATGAATCCACCAGTGGGCAGGCTATCTTTGTTTAAATAATAGAAAATGACAAAGACACGTTAAAACCGGTTGATTTGACGCTGAATAAAACAAAGCGCCAATCTTTCCAGGGGTAAGTTCATAAATGACATCCGGTGTGGTGTGTTCATAAATGCCACTCCGGTGCGGGTGCGACTCTATTCGTTCCTAAATGCTATTGGCACACCGTGTTCCGTTCAGAGAGTACTTCGGGCGCGCTCCAGGCTTCGCAGTTCGCACTAGTCACACCGTAATTTTTTGGCGTGATGGTGTGTCGTTAAATTTAGTAGTAGTGACTAATTATTATTTTTCAGTAGATTTCAGCATGAAATCAGTAGGTCAGTAGACGAAACGTAAAATCAGTAGATCTACTGATTTTTCACTAGATCTGGGAACACTGTCTGTCAATGCCATGCCATAGCCGTACGTCTTAGAGTTGGAGTAGCACCGATATTTAAAAAGCACTACATATGAAGGTCGCCATTTTGTGCCTTTTAAACATGCAAATCTTTTATTATGCCACTTTATTACTGGGTGTGCCCTATATACATTATATGAATTTCCGAACAATTCCTGATTAGTAATTGATGATTGGAGCCAAGTATAAAACTATAAAACATTTTTCTAAAATATTTAAAAATAATTGTGATTTATGCATGTCTATATTTGTCTTTTATTTCTCTAATTTCCATATAACCTTATAACTATATAATTTATTTATATTTGATTTAAAATAAAATGTATATTAATCTTCAACCTTTGCACATACAGGTGTCTAAACTAGGTGCAATACCCACATTGTAAAATTAAATTTAAGTACTAACAAATTGTTTTCTTAGTGTAGGTGTTTACATTAAAGGTAAATTCATTTTCTTTTTACTCTTGATTATATTTAAATAATTATATGTACTTTACAAATTTATTAACTAATAATAATTATCCTATACTCTCGTATATATGCAGTGTGTCTACGGAAGTTGGCTACATGTGGAAAACTTTTATATTATTAGTTTTATCAAAACAGTCTTATACGAGGTTATTTACAAAAATGATTTTAACATTCATTTTTGACAAATCTCATAAAATGCGATATCTGACGTTTCTATATTTTAGGTGTTAGATTATGCACAATTTTTAATGAAGAATATATTTTTTGATAAAACTAATAATATAAAAGTTTTCCATGTGTAGCCAACTTACGTACACACTATAAATTAAATTAATTAATAAAGTTCTTCACGGCCATTTTGTAGTGTTTTAGAAATATATTTAAAATTTTGATTCAACAAACAGTTTTTTAATTCTTTTATCTGTTCAAAGTTGGGCTTATTCAAATGTTTATGTATTGTTTTTCTTTTTTTGTCGAATGAAAAGTCAATTGTTTGTCAATATTTTTGTTAGCAGGATCCTTATTTGTTTCAATATTAAATTTTTTAACCTCATTAAAGTTTGAACAATAATATTTACAGTTTTTAATGTTTTTAATACGTGTTTTAATACTTTAGTGTCCTTTACTTATTTAACATTATCTTGAAGTTTTAACACTTCTGTTAAAATATTCTTTAACAAATTTTCATTAGTTTGAGTGAAATTTCATCATGGTTATTATTTGAATTTAATTGTGTGTGTTTAAACATGACTCTGCAGATTTTTTTTTTGTAGAAAAAGATAATGAGTGTTTGCAAATTGCATTGTGTATGAAAAAGTCTGGACAAGAACAGGTATAGGAATGAACACAAATCTGACATATTGCGCATACTAAATTTCAACATAGCACAGCATTGGAAGTCCTTTCTACTTTATAATTTCAATTATTTTGAGAACTTAAGGATGCTTGAACTCCAATAGTCCAATAATTATTTTCATTGTCGCTTTTGACAAATTCCAGATTGCCACTTTTTGCACATGTATGCCTATTGTGAATATTTTTAATATGCCAAGAATTCTTACCATTGATTTTTTTACTGTGATCAACAGTTTTATGTCTAATGTATTTATTGAGAGCATGCAGACCTTTATCTAACCTTTTTACCTTTTTTCCATCTAAATACATATGTTTTGTAATCGCATATTAGTGTTAACACCGCTATATTGATAATAACAGTATGCCCACTTTTAATAAGTCTGCTGGTAATGATTTTTGAAATGTTGCCAAAAATTATAAGTTTCAGGATCTTGAAACATCTCTATGACAAAAATTGTCATTATTTTCTGAACAGTCCTCTTGATTTAGTAAATTTTGCAAGAGTTTAATGGTTTTATAAACAGTATTCCTTTTTTCTTGGTTACTAATTTTATTTAAATTTAACTGCCATGTTCTATCGATGTGCCACGTACAGTATAGTTGTGGTGGTACTCTTATTACATTTCACTAAGGATTATAAAAAACATTTGTTATGTCAGTCATGAATGTTTTCGATTTTAAAATATCGGCTCCACCTTTAAGTTTTTGATAAAAAAAAATATATGTTTGTTAACATGCAAGCACCTGGAGATACTTCAGACCAATCATCAACTACTAGTAGTATACTTAATTCAAAATCATAAGAATTCATGCCATAGGTGCTATCAATGCATATAATACTATTTCCAAATTTTATTAGCATACATTTTTGCGATGAGTTCATAATAATTAGACATAAGTCTTCACACTTTTTAAAATATTGGAATCCTCTATTATACAGGGTCTGCAAAAAGGTCTTTACAAAAATATACCACATATTCCTTAGACCAAAATAAGTCGATTTAAGTAAAATTACCTTAGTACAAAGTTGCTTCGTTTGGGCTCCAGAGGGCCTTGAAGTTACAATTTTTAAATCGTTTCTCCCATATAAATTTAAAACGGCATAATATGCGATTTTGCTGAAATTTGGTATATTGGTAGAGTTTTATGTGGCAAAAAAAATGGTATTAAAATTTTGTCCGATAATAGGCGTAGAACTTGATTTTTTAAATAATTGCACCTTTAAAAATTCTACGCCAATGGAAGAAAAGGAGTTTGAGTATGAAATTTAGATTTCGCAACTCATTTACTTTAAAAAAGGCACTCTTGATAAGACTCGATTATTCTCATGGTTTTCGCTAAATTTCTGTTTTAATAATTTAGAGTGTATATGTTTCACAAAAATATTTATTTACAACATAATCAAAATAGAGATTTTACAAAAATTGTTCAAAATGTTCACCATTTTCACGCATACAAAGATTTATACGTCGAAGAAAATTAAAATGTATCCTTTCCATAACTTCTTCATCACCTCTAAGATTGTTTATTGCATCTTGAATACGTTGCCAGAGTTGTTCCTCATTTTCTACAGGTTCCCTGTAAACTGTGGATTTCAGATGTCCCCATAAAAAGTAATGTGTTAGGTCTGGGGAACGTGGTGGCCAGTTTACAGGTGCGTCATTACCTCTGCCTATCCATTTGTGTGGATATTGTTTATTCAAGTGGTTTCTAACGTTTAAAGAAAAATGTGGTGGAGATCCATCTTGCATAAACTACATATCTCTCCGAAGTTGGAGAGGTAAATCTTCTAACAATTCTGGCAACGTATTTTGTAGAAAATCCAAATAATTTTCTCCAGTTAATCTTCGTGGAAGTATGACAGGACCAACAATAAAATTACCAATTATTCCAGCCCACACATTAATTTTGAATTCGTGCTGAAAATGGTTTACCTTTATTGCATGCGGATTTTCAACGGCATAAACATGTTCATTATGGGTATTAGTTATACCTCTTCTTGTAAAACCCAAAAACCTTCTTGACAAAGTTTGGATCTCTTTCTCTTTGCATATTAACAAATCGACAAAAACCCAAACGAATTTGAGGATCATGGACTAATAATTCTTGTACTGGCTTCTTATGGTATGGATATAGCAATTGTTCTCTAAGCACTTTATGAACGACATCTTTACTTACTCCTAGTTCCCTTCCAATTCGTCTGGTGCTTAATTCTGGATCTTCTTCAACACGTTCTAAAATGTCTTCTTCAACTTCAGGAATACTTACAAAACGTTCTCTTCCATTATCAACAGTGTTGGGAGCAAAGGAACCGGACTCCCGAAGACGTCTCTCAACAGCAGCAAAAGTTGGGTGGCTAGGTACACGACGATTTGAAAACCTTTCAGAGTACACCCTGACACTCTCTCGAGCATTTCCTTTACAAAATCCTAATGTCAGTAACATATCGGTATATTCTGCATTGGTATATTGTACAGCCATATTAATAAACCACGCATTTGTTTTTTTAATTATTAAGTCAGATAGAACACTTTCAATCGTTAACAAGAGATTAGGTGTTAAAACTTGACAATATTTTTATTTAGATAAAACTATGAAAACCAACAACAAATGTTTTTGTATACGTATTGCAGGCAAATAATTAATATTCCTCAAAAAATCGTACATGGCAAGAATCGAGTAATTTTGTTAAAAGTCTCGATTAGAGGTGTTGAAGAAGATATGAAAAAAGTACATTTTTATGTTTTTCATCGTATAAAATTTTGTCCGATAATAATTATTGTTTATGTTCTAAAATTACTAAAATGCAAATTTCGTCAAAACCATGAGAGTAATCGAGTCTTATCAAGAGTACCTTTTTTAAAGTAAATGAGTTGCGCAATCTAAATTTCATACTCAAACTCCTTTTCTTCCATTGGCGTAGAATTTTTAAAGGTGCAATTATTTAAAAAATCAAGTTCTATGCCTATTATCGGAAAAAATTTTAATACCATTTTTTGCCACATAAAACTCTACCAATATACCAAATTTCAGCAAAATCGCATATGCCGTTTTAAATTTATATGGGAAAAACGATTTAAAAATTGTAACTTCAAGGCCCTCTGGAGCCCAAACGAAGCAACTTTGTACTAAGGTAATTTTACTTAAATCGACTTATTTTGGTCTAAGGAATATGTGGTATGTTTTTGTAAAGACCTTTTACAGACACCCTGTATTTTGAGGTTTATAAAATAAAACTGGATTGTTTTCAGACTGACGACAATCTTGCACTTACAAATCAACACTGATCGCATCGGAAATATAAAAATTTTAAACTTAATGGGAGGAGCCTGATATTTTTTATATTATTACCTTTTGCATGTTTGCACCTTCCTGAAGTTGAATATTAAAGGAAGATTATATATTGGAAATATTCTTTTTGGTTAACAAGACCATCCGTTTCAATATGGTTTTATTAAAATTTTCCCAAAATTCTAAAACAATTGTTAAATGTTCAGTTTTTTAATAATAAAAAAAATTCCTACAAGGGTTTAGAATTTACCAACACTAATTTAAAACAACACTCTAGGCAAGCATATTATTTTAAGTTTCACTAAACTTATAAATGTATTGACAAAACACTTACTTTGTTACATTAACTCCAATAGTAAGCTTTTGAGCAACTTTTATTCTTTCTTCTGTTGTTAGTCTCAAGTGGCGGATCTCAAAATCATGTCCATGATGAGTTTTCAAAAATGTCATTGTTAAAGTAGGATTTATTTTGTTTAACACAAGTTTTATTTGACTTGTACATGAAAAGTTCATCTTTTTAGAACTTTAAGTTTTTTTTATTCGTTCATTGGTCTTCGACACGTCAATCATAGATAGATACATTTAAAGATTAGTATTTATTTTTTAAAACTTAAAATATACCTATGTACTTTTTTAAAACATGTAAAATTATTATATAGCTCTAGAAGAATATTGTATATCTATTTGGATTTGAAGCAATTCAATATTACAGATACCTACTGGACCATTAAATTATGCTTACCACTTCTATTACAGTTGTAGTAAATTACACTGTCTTCATTGAGGTTTTGAAACTCTATAAACCAACGACGAAATTTTGAAATGATAGTTACAGTAAGTTATTATTTATAAAAAATTAATATTTTACTTACCTTCCAGGAAGTAAGAACACGTTTCACTTTTTCTACATTAACCCTAGATTGCCAATATTGAAAATGTATACTTTAATGCCAACAATACGTAAATTTTACGTATATATTACAAATATATACAAAAATTATTTTAAACTTTTTAAATTTTTTAGGGAAAACAAGATACTATTTATTTAACTTTTAAAACTATTTTTATTAAAAAATAAACTTCTAAATCTACAATAAAGGAAATAACCAAAAAATATAAAAATATTAGTTAAACTTAGATTCAGCGCATTCATAATACATCTTTATTTGGTGTTCTGCACAAAGAGGTCCTGGACAATTTTGACAATACTTTATTGTCATTCTTCTTTAAACGAAGGATAATGGCTGTATTAAGTTCGCTTTCCCTTTTTCTCTAACCTAGTAGTTTCTACTTGAGAACTTTCACCCAGCTTACTTGAGATAGTTGTGTTTAATTTTCTAGGTAATGTAGGAATCTGCAGTCTTTTTTGAAGCCACGATTGTGTTAGTTGCTCGTGTAGCTTTATCATGTAATTTAATCTGGATTCTGATTTTTTTCCAGCAAATGTCATAATATGATTTTAAATGATGTATGAGTTTATACCGGCTATATTTAACATATCGAAACATGCCAGCGTGTTGTCTTTCTATTATAGCTCATGTTGGATATCATTTGATCAAAAGTGTCCACTGCTCCTTTTGTAGAATTGTATGTATAAATTATTTCTTGTTTTGACGTGGCAGTGTTCAACACATTTGTGTTATGCATTGATGATAATAACAGGACCTTTTTGTTTGCCTTTGGTTTATAGTAGTGTTTTCAGTAAAAACGGCCACCGATATTCCCTTAGGTCTCAAATTTATATTTAGCAGTTCTTGAGGTATCTGTGTCCTAACCGTACCGACGAATATGGAAATTGAAGAAGTCTGTTGGTCAATGGAATATTTCTGTTCTCCAAATTGGTTTACTAAGTAGTTTTACAAAGTAGTCCATTCGTATTAATGGATTTTTAGGTAAGGACTCGAGTTTAGGAGATACTTTGTTGCAACATCACATATAAGTATTTTTATGCCATATGTATTAGGTTTATTCGGTGTATATATATATATATATATATATATATATATATATATATATATATATTACGGATAAAGGCCGTAATTGAATAAAGCTAGTTTTAATCAGATATATCGCGAATTATCCAAACAGACTGGATAAAATGCTGTTAGCCCTTTTTTTCTCATTAACCCTTGATTAAAGACAGGGAGGGTTAACAGTGTAGGTTCTTTACTATTTCCTAAATTACCCGGCTAATTGATAGGTTACAATCAAATAAACAAATTCGTACTGAGAAGAGTTCTTTCAGGAATATATTTTAATTAGACAAAGTATCTGTAGTTATGTTGGACAATATCAAGATTATCAAATGGTATAAAATTCAATTAGTATTCAATCGATTACCCATGGTTAGTACTAACTGTGGTTTACAGTAATGAATACTGCATATAAATATTACTCAAATAATAAATTATAATTTGTTTACAGTATGTTTTTACTCCTCCAGTTGATTCCTTTAATTGGTTTAATGGGTACCACCGACAGGATGCTTGAAAAACTAAACTAATCTTACTTGTTATGAAGAGGAACACTTCAGGTTTTCTAGATGGTTCTAAATTGAACTGGTAAGTAACTTTACCATCTTAATCTGATAGGCACTGATTCCGTGATTTCAGGTGCTTTAGCAGCCTATGGAATGCATATATGTTATTTTACCGGGACCAGGAAGCGAGTAGGGGTAGCTGTATTCTAATAGCTACTCTTTAGCTATCTACTTAGCTCGAAGCAGCGGGAGATATAGCTTAGATTGCTAGGTAAGCAAAAGCTGAGGGAGGTATTCTAAAAAGGCCTAAAATATAATTAGGTACAGTTAGCTTGGGTAAAAAAAAGGCATTTATACTATATATTACTAATGCATTTATTTTAAACATGTATTTCTGTCTATAACTTACCACTGTTGGAGTTGGGCCTTATAAGTTTATTTTAAAATTATTTAGGAAAATATAATCCACAAAAGTGTGTATATATCTTCTTAGATATATAAGTAACTAATCCTAATAATAATTTATTCTTTTCAGACTAATTAAATCCGGAAAATTCGGAGTTGCACCACGTGCACGTCTCTAGGTTAGCCAGGAAAAGAAGCGGGAACAAGAGAGAGAAAACGAGAGAGAGAGAGAGAGAGAGAGAGAGAGATAAACACTCTAGAGAAATTATGGAAGAAATAAAGACCCATATCCTAGCAGTTAAGCAGCCACTTAAATGAAGGACTTAGCAGCATTAAAGGCAGTACTGGTAAATGGTAAAAGAAGAATATTCAAGTGATCTGTGCTTTATACATTAAAACTATTTATGTAAACATAACCATACTTAAAATGTTTTTATTATTATTAAATGACGTCTGAGGATTAAACTATTTTATTTATGTTTTAAATGAACTGCTAAGAAAATTAATTTGGATTATTCATCACATCTTGATAGTCGTAAGTACATTTGTTCTTTTAAAAATCTCGTCTTTTACTACAAATCGTTATTTTAATAAATCAAATCTTATTATGCAATAAACCCGTAACAATGCAAAGAATTTAATAATTTCTTGCATTATCCGGTTAATTCTAGATTTAGCCAAAAAGGAATGGCTAAACCACGTAGAGAATACTAATTGAAAGTTAAATTGCTACCAAGTTCAAATCAAATATACAGATTGGAATCTGCCCTGCAGATAGGACATGTTGAATGTAATTTCAACAGTGACATCAAGACCTTTCTAAAATCTTCTTTTCCTCTATCAACATTTACTTGCACGGAGAGAATTTGACACGCGATCTTTCCTTCATTTTCTTTGTCTGATTTTCCAAATTTGATTTCGCTTCGCGTCGATTTTTAATAATTTGTTTTTTTCTTGAGCATATTAAACATATTCCACCACGCAAGAATGTTTCTTATGAACAGCGATCATTTTCTGCAGTGTTTGATGGTTCATCATTTTCTGCGGTGTTTGATGGAATAACATCTTCATTATGAGCCTCATTATTAGTTATCTCCTCTAGTTCTTCTGTTTGAATATCTTCGATAACCTACAAGTAAAATTAAGTACTTATTGTAATAAGGACTGTGTAATTTACTCATCTGAGAGAATTACCACTTTAGGTAGAGAAGAGGATGTAAGTCCAACTTTAAGATCAGACCCAAACATGGCTTTGTAAGGTGAAAGTTTTATGCCATCATGATATGCTCGTTTTTCATAAGTTGTACGAATCGCAAACCTTCATACCACTTTCTGCATTTCTCATCGCTCATCCATGTCATGAGAATATTTTGAATATCCTGATTCGCCCGCTTTACACTTCCCTGTGACTGACTATATCTGGGTTTTCCATGTACAATTTTTAGTCCACTCCACATCAAGCACAACTCCTCGATGATATGATTTGCAAATTCCCGGCCTAGTAAAAACTGTTTTTGTTTTTAAATTTCACGCAAATTTTAGTGAAAAATCGGTCGGATATTTGTTTTTTGACAACCAGTTTATTAAACTATTTTTACTATACTCGTATAGTATTAAGTAATTACCAAAAATTATAATAGAATACATCTCGGAGTATACTTACCATTATCCGTTGCAAAATGAATGGAGTACCAAAAATGCAAAATATATCTAGTAGATGGTGTGCTATTTCTTCTGCATTCTTCGATTGTAAAGCCCTGATTTGTAAACATTTTGTTAGATGGTCTTGATAGACCATAATAAACTTATATAACCCATAAGGGTTTGACTGCATGTTTATTAAATCCACTTGGCATCTACTAAAAATACCATTGGTTTAACCACATTTTATTTCTTAGCTGATTTCTGTTTTTCTGACATCGACACAAAGTTTTAAATAAACCATTATAACTTCCTGGGTTATATTTTTGATATTTCTTGTTCACTTACTTTAATATGCGATGTTTTCCTCCGTGCCCAATCGCCAAGTGGATTTCGTGCAGTATGTCAAAGATTTCCTCGTTCCTCACAAAATATCTTATATTTGTTTCGTCATCAGCCACTGGAGAAATAAGTTTTTCAATACCACCAACTACACAAACCTCAAACCTTTTTAATCGTCGATACTGTAATGCCGATTAAGATTTAGCTTCTTTTGCTATTTTTAGCGACGCCAAAAACTCACTATATTGGGCAGAATTAATACAACATGAATTTGAGTCTTTACACGAAACTAAATCGCGGAGCTTTTCGTTAAAATCGCTCTTTGAAACAAGAACGTTCGTCTAAATCACTCGTTATCTTGTCACCTCTAGCTTCTACACGCGAATGAATTATTATTGTTTTATCCAAGTACTGTGACTGGGGCGAAGGACGAGGAAAATACCACTTTAATATTTTAACTAACAATAAGTATTTATTCATCGCTCCAAACAGTACAATTTACAATTCACATATAATAATTTTGGCAATGTCGAGGCCGACTGCTCGAAAACTTATCTATTCCAACCAACAAAAAACTTGAAGATATAAAATAATAAGAATATACAGGGAGGTACATACATAAATACAAAATACATTGCACCAAGCGTCGTTGGAAAATTCTAGTATTAACCGGTTTATTATTATTTGGATAATTCTAGCATTATCCGGGTAATTCTAGTATTATCCAATATACGTGCTTTAGCCGTAACATACACATACATGCTAAATGGGCATCTACTTCGAAAACCCACTAATTGTTCGTCAATGCATAAATATGCGCTGGGTTTATAACGTTTGGTACAGTTATTTATATCGGAAATCGGAGCAGACGTAGATGTGCTTCTTCGTTCTGCCCTTCTAGATGCATCATCAAATCTAAGCACATTGATAGAAAAGTTAAATTTTGTTCTACTCATGGTGGAACGATACTTGGAACTAGACAATAAATCATCGAAAAGAGTTTCAGTCGTAAGGTGGTTGTCTTTAAGTGCCGAAGCTAAATATAAAATACCTAGTGGAGGCATTTTTAACTTTATATTTTTCTCGCAATTCAAATATATTTTCATTGGTGTTAATCAATACTTCAAAAAGTATGTCAGTAGAGAATAACCTAAATACATTGATAGGTCCGATGGTATCTTTGGCTTCGCCTGTTGGAACGGATCTGATATAAATGATTTTTTCTTATAGTTCTTTGGTTTTTGGTATTTCTTGGGACAAAGCTATACTACTTGTAATCATTTTTGCCCAACAAAATATCTGGAGTTTCTTCTTCTGAGTCTGAAATGTCTTGAGCTGTAATAGATGATAGCGATTGCAAATCCATATTGCACGAAGTCGATGCATCTTTAGCATTTTTTGACCTTTAAGAATGGTTAGGGCTTTTTTTAGCAGAATTCCATACTTTTTGTAAATCTTGCTTGCTGGTATTGGTCCTAATCTATCGGACCTAGTACGTAATTTTTGCTCTTTTTCACTGTCGTCGCTCTCATAGTCTCAGTCTGTTTCAAATTGATTGTCATTATCTTCGATGTCACTATAGTCGCTAGTTTGTATAATTTGTCTTCATCTGATATGATTTTTTGGTGTTTAAAATTTGTTTTGCGCTCATATTGAACTAAAATAAAAAGAAAAAATCAAAAAACTAAAACATAATCTGACCAATAAAACAATACGTAAAATATACGTCAAACTACAATATGAATTTGTCAATTATACGTACAATACACTCTTTAAGCTGTGACGTCACGATATAGGCAACCAACATTTCCACTGTCACAAGAAAATCTGGCTTATATCTCTTGATTAATTTTGAACCTTATTAGCCTTGTACATAAATGTCAAAAAAAACTGTTAAAAATACTACCCGCTTATTTTTTTGTTTCTAAGAATATGACGAATATTTAAGAATTTTGAGTACTGGTACTATTATCTATAAATATATAAAATTATTATTGTATTAATTTTGGTTAAATTAATGACACATACTATCTACATTATGTTAACAAAATTAATCTTTTTAAACACACGCCATTTTGCGCGTATACTTGATAGTGACGGATGACAAAACAATTTTAACCTCACTTCTCATTTTATTTAGTTGTGTATTTGTTGTTCATTGATTAGTTTTTTTTCTAATAATTTCTTTAATTTTTGTGTTAAATTTGTGATTGAGAGACATCAACAATGGGTTTGTGTTTTGTTCCATTGTGTGACCATACAAACAAAAACAATTGTAAAATGTTTAATTTTCCAAACGATATTAAATTAAAAGAAAAATGGGAGAAATTAATAAGGTAGTTACATCTATATAAATTATAATCTAATTAAATAAATAAATAAACTATTTTTACAGAAGGGGAGATAAAGTTGCTGATAAGTTTTCATTAGTATGTTCCTGCCATTTTAAAGACGGCGATAAAACTAATTTTCCGTCCTTATTTAAGTGGAATACAGGAAAGCAGTTTTCTTTTTCATCTCCTGAAAGAAAGAAAAGAAGAAATTTGACAAAGTGAGTTAGTCTGACATATGTAAAAATCTAAATGTTAACAATATTATTTTCAGAATCCCTTTAGAGTCCAAACCATCTGGACCTAGCACGTCTGGTGATAATCAATATGCCCCAAAGCCTACAACTCCTGGTTCAAGTACAAAAGTATGTGATGTTGATGGACAAAATACTCCTAGTATTGTCTGCACTTCTGTACTTGAAGAGAAAAAGGCAGCAAGTAGATGCAATATATCCTCATCAGTGGAAGCGGAAAATTATTTTTTGACGAAAGAAGTAGAGGAACTTAAAAAACAATTATCCGCTTTCAAACTAAGCTTTTGTTTTGAGGTTATTGAAAATAATGACCGACTCATTACAACATATACAGGATTGCCTGATAAAATTGTATTTTTAACTTTGTTTAAATATTTAAATGCTCAGAAGTTCAATTATTCTGCAGGTTGGTCTGTGGTTAACATGAAAAGAAAAGATCAATTTTTGATGACCCTGATGAAATTGAGATTAAATCTTTTACATGAAGATTTAGCTTTAAGATTTAATTGCAGCACTGCTACTGTAACCAATATTGTTTTAACTTGGATACATGTTATCAATATTTGTTGTGTGCAAAAATTTTTAGAGAGAAATATACCAAGTAGACAAAAAAATAAAACATGTTTACCATCTGCATTTTCACCATTTACAAATTGTAGAATTATATTAGACTGCACAGAAGTATATACTGCAGTACCAAAAAATTTTGAAAAACAACGTAGTACATACAGTAACTACAAAAGTAGAACAACACTGAAAGGACTAATAGGTGTTGCTCCAAATGGTACTGTCACCTATGTGAGCGATTTATACGTGGGCAATACTTCTGATAAAAGGATAGTAGAACATTGTGGTGTATTACACAATTTTGTTGCAGGAGATTTAATATTAGCTGATAAAGGTTTTTTAATATCAGATATTCTGCCACAAGGGGTTTCATTTAATATACCTCCTTTTTTATCAACCTCTCAGTTCTCGCCTGAAGAAATTAAACAAACCAGAACAATTGCAAAAGCAAGGATCCACGTAGAAAGGGCAATAAGAAGGACCAAAAACTTTAAAATTTTATCATTTATTCCCTCTACTATGAGAAACTATTCATCAGTTGTTTTTAAAGTTTGTGCATTTTTAACCACACTGAACTATCCTCTGATTCAAGAAGTTGAAAATTTGTACACTGATGAATGATTATTTAATGTAGTGTTCTTGGCAATTTTTAAAAAAATAAAATGTGTTGAGTAACTTTAGGTATTTAGGTTAGTATTTAATCTTATATTAATGGTTTATATTTTTATTTAGTTATTTTTGTAAAAAAAAGAAGTTTTAAGAGTTAATATACATGTTTTTGTTGTTTTAATCTTTTTTTATTATACATGCATCCTTTGCAACATTGTAGCGCAAGTAGTCAGAATTTCAGAATATATAATTTTATAACTTAAACATAGGATATAGATAACTTTTTAAAGTTGATACTGTTTAATAAAAAAAAAATTAATGCAGATTACCTACCCTAGAATCAAAATTACTAATTTCGTTAAAGTAAAACACATATTGTCTAATTTTTTTTATTTTAAAATATAATCTAGATATTTGGTATTATAAAATTCTTTTAAAATATTAACGTTATTGGCCCAGTTACAATCTTTACTTATTACAAATTCCAAGTAGTCAATTGTACTCCACAAAACTAAAATGCATTTTTCTTTTTTTGAAATGTACAGCTGACCTTGAACTTGGTCATAATAATTATGTTTTTCATTTAATACAAATGAAGATCCATTATATGATAAAATGTAATCTTTTTGATTAAGTAAGCATTTGCAGAATTTCTCGTTCCTATATTTAAATGGACATTTAACCTCAATTAAAATGTTATTATACATTCCATCAGGACTTGCTCCTATATATCCACAAGAATCTAAAAATAATCCACACCGTTCTATCGTGATATTATGTTTTTCCTCAAAACTTTTAATAGCATCGATTCATGATTCCGACCCCACTGAATTTGCTTGATACCATCCAGACAATAGCTTCCTAAAAATATATATATTATATGTACCTATATGAAATTTAAAATATTGATTTTTTACCGGTCAATGTTTGAAATAAAGATGGAGGATATCTGGAACGAGAACAGGCTTTCAAAATCCTTCCAAAATTACTTGCTGTAATCCTGTGCTTTCGGGCAATTAACCATAAAGGATTTGCTGCTTGTCCTACTGTTTTTTTATGTATTTCTTGAATCATACCTTCACTAAGTTTTAGTTTTTCTGCCAAATAGCCAATCTTATTCAGAGATTTCAAAAAATCCTGTGAAAAAATCACTTCTTGGACATCCACTATAATATTCGAATCTTCTTTGGGTTCAGCAGATAAAATCCATCCAAGACCAGTAGGCCCACACAGACGTAAATCATGTATGAATTCGTCTATACTTTTTTGGGTGATTTCTTCAGTGAGTTCTACTATAGGCATGTTTAATTTCTTTTTTGGAGTAAAACATCGTTCTGCTGTTACAGGGGTATCCTCTTCACTCATTTTTGGCTTATTCCACTGGCATGCACTATCAGTTTTTGATAGGTTGGAATGAGCAAAAATAGCCAAAGCTGCCATATGGTGACATACATCTAATCCTCTAGGACATTGGCATGTGCATCTTTCAATCCTATTATCTCTTATAAAAACCTGGAAATTTTATATTATTTACTGATTTTGGAGTTAAATGTTACTTAAAACTTACCTCAACTTTATATAGTTTTCTCTTCATGCTGGCATGTACATTTCCTCTAATGATTTTAACATCGTCGTCATACATCATATTATGAATAAATCCAGATTTGATGGAGTTTTCCCCCTTTTCAATGAGTTTTTTGTCATCAAAATGAACAAAAATTGAACTCATTGGTAAAAGCGGTTGACGAGCCATTGCCATTTTTACTTTTATAGTAAAAACAAATCGAAATAAAACACAAACAAACAATACAAATAAATCTCAAAACAACACAACCAACAACAAAAGAACTATTTTCTTATTTTAGGGTTATATTTGTTTGTCAACAACGTCAACTGTCAATTCCGCCATGCATTTCGCGGTAAAAGTGCAAACTTTTAAATAATTTACAGTTTTTATGTCTTAAGATAATACCAGTCTTCATTTACTTAATTAATAAAAATACAAATATAATTTAACATCTTTAGAGATCACGGCCTCGGCATTTAAAGTACTTAAATATTCCCGTTAATAATAAAAAATAATAAAATAAGTGAACACTCATTTACTTTGCTCTTATGTACAAGGTGAATAAGGATCAATTTAAAAAGGCGAAATATTTCTTTGACAGTAGCAATACTGGTTGCCTAAATCGTGACCTCACACTTATGGTGTCTATTGACGCGTAGACTATCAGTCTGTATTCGGCATGTACAACCCACAACTGCCACATTAGAGACGCGTTGGCGGCCGAATGTAGCGATGGCGGGGGTACAGTACATGCACTGCTTGAGCGGCAGAACGAGGCCACCAATATTGGGTAAATTATTTCAGATTAAGAAAACTATACGTAAATTTTACGTAGGTTGGCAATCTAGGGTTAATATCATGTATATTTTTTAAATTTAATATTAAATCAACGTTCAGTGTAAACGAAATGTTGCATCCTTCCAAGCATTTGAACATTTTTATACTTTTATCATAAGCAATAACTGCCGACTCAAACTGACGATTTTCTTTATGGTGGCGATTAAGATTACTTTGACATGAATAAGTTTTCATGCATTGGATACACATATTCGGCATGTTGGTTATGATAAAATAACAATACAGCAACCAAAACTAAGGATCAAAACTTAAAAGTAACACGCATGTAACACATAAAAAGTTAGGTTATCTGAATATATTATCAAGGTTATGTCAAACTCGATATAATACCTTTCAACGTCGGACTTTCCTGCTACGATCAGACGCTCCTCTATATATGTCCAGTGCGGCAGTGCACCCTTATCGCATTACTTAGGAAGTTCACCAGGTGCCCCGAAGACCAATCACCCTTCGGCAGCTTGGGTTTCGGATTTTTTGGCCTCAATATGTCCACTGAGAATGCCTTTCTGTCAGGATGTCCCTCTCTTAGCCGCCAGATCCCCGTTTCATAGTGCTGGAGCTCGCTATTCGCTCTCCTATTTCAAGGTCGGACTTGCCGGTTTGTTTTGTTTACTGTCTTTTCTTGTAATATATACTACAACGTATGGTAAAATAACGGGAGAAGTTTTCATAATGTTGTAACCATGAACTTCTTGATTAGTTTCAATATAATCATCAAACCAAAAATCATTTTCCAAAATATTATCGAGGCTCTTCTGAACTGACAATTCTTCAATATTTACCAAGCTTTTCAACATTTCTTAAGCCGCAATATCGCTTTACTAGAGAATAGGTATTAATTAAACTGAATATTTGATTTTTTTTCAGAGTACTTTGTCAAAATAATGCAGAATTGATATAAAATTATAGAGAACTCTACCGAAGATGCGAATTACTTTTAAAAACAGCTTTTGCACGGTTTATTACAATTTAACCAAAATAGCAATAGTTTTTACAACTAAACACAATTGAGGGGCCCAGAAGTAAAAGGGTTCAAGTGCAGTTTTGGTAGTTCCGAGATAAATGGCTTTAAAGTTAACTTAAATTTCAAAATTCCAGGAATAAGTTTAGGAAACTATGTAAATATTTTAGTTTTATTTAAAGACAAACAAACATTACAAAGAACAAAGATTTTTTTTAACTTTCAATTTTTTTGTTTTTTTTTGCAAAAATGCACTTGAATCATTACACATGATAAAAAATTTTTGGTGGTGAAATGATTCAAGTGCAATTACTGCATTAAACTTAAACTTATTTCTAAAAACAAAACACAAAATTTATTATTCGTAATCAGAATCTATTAAGTTGTTATCTTCATCGCTTTCTTCCTCTTTTTGGCTTTGTTTCTTTTTTCCTTTTTTTTCTGATGCCTCTCCTCCATCGTGCTTTATTCCTTCGTAAAAGATGTGGTGTCTTGGCGGAATGTAATCCATTAAGGTTAACAAATTTTTGTACTTGGCAGATTTAATTTTTATTGAAGTTTTGTTCAAAGGCTTCAATATTGAAAAATTAAAAGACGGACGTCCAACTTGCAAAGTTGGCATCTTACAACTGAAGAAATCTACATCAATGTTTAATGTTCTTTTGTATTTAAACGATAGTCGTTCAGTTTTGTAATAAGCGAACCAACAAATTTCCCTCCATTTTAAGGGGTGACCGTCACTATCTTTTTTAGGATCTTTCATTATTTCATTAAAGGGCGAAAAAGAAAAAAAATCGTCTTTGTTCATTTCATATACAACAAATTTGGCAGATGTGCCTCTTATTACAGTCTCCTAATCTGCTGGGATAAAAACTTGAGGAATTTGCCTTTTTTTCTTCTCAATTGAGCCAAAACTACGGTCACACTCCATATAGGTGTGACCGGGTTCAAGGAACTTGTGGTGAATCTCAGTTATATTTGTGGCTTGAACAATAAAAGAAAATAGTTTAGAAATGTTCTTATTCTTATTCTGTCCCCCACACGAATCACTGTATGCAACAATCTTTGTTACTGTTGATGGAAGACTTCGAATAAATTTTATTAGGCATGAGCCTATCTCCTGCGAACCTCTGGATGCAACAGTTTCGTTCCATATAAACATATGACTTTTTCCAGTCAGTAAGTCAAAGACACAGAAATTATATGTCCATAGTTGACGGAGGTAGAAGACTTTAGAAGTTGTTAACAGCGGCGTTGGCAATGCCTGTTGCAAATTAAAACAAATTACAGCAGTATTTTTGGAGTTTTTGTTTTCAGCAATATCAGCTTTCTTGGCGTCTGTTGCTTTCTTGGCTTTCCTTTGGTGTAGCTCGAGGTCTCGCTTGGCATTTGTAATCTCGTCTTCATTTGTGGAGTGTTTTACTAGATTTTGTAAATTGTCATAACGACTGCAAGTGTCACTATAGGGCTTGTGAAACCTTAAATTAAATTCCGTATTGAAAATAAACCTATAATAGGACTCTTTTACTGGTAACTCTTGTTTTTCAATACAAAACTCCTCATATAATTTGTACATCTTTCTGATACTCAATTCGCCTGAGATATACTTTGCGTTTAGATTATCTTTTCTAGAATAGTGGCTACTATATTTCGGGAACATATTTATGTGGGAAATGACGAAATTTTTGGATGATTCCTTTATTTTATTTGGAGGTTCCGTTTTGCCACGCTTGTCAGGTTCGGTCATATTAAGATCTGTAGTTTTTTTGCAAACAGTTTGAAATCGTCGCACAGAAATGTTAAAAGTGCGTAAAAAAAATTGTTTACAAACTCGTTTTCCCACTAAGGTTATAACAGTGCTATAGCTTTTATTTGCAACAGCTGCGACTGTGTGTCCTTTAGGTGGGATTTTTTTAATGCAGGAAGATAAAAAAGCAGTTTGCAGGTCGTAGGAAGGAAGTTCATAAAAATTCATAAAACAGCTCTTGCCTTTGGGCCTCACTAATATTGTCATTGCACTGATATCTACAAACGTGAGGATATTCTTTTAGTTCTTTTGCTTTCTGTACCCTATTTTTCCTTCCAATATACTCCTTTCCTTCTGTCCGCAATCTTTTAGCACTGTTAGCTTTCCACTCTTTCGGGCGCCGTTTTCTTTGTCTAGTTTTTGTCGGAGTGACATGTATATATTCATTTTCATGTTCATCGTCTGGTACTACTACTTCAACTTCTTCTACTTCTATGTCAGGAACATAGTCTGAATCCTCATCAGTCTGGAATGGATCAGCTTCTGTAAAAACAAAATAAAAATTATCTAACCCAACTTTTGATTAATCCTAAAGTTATTTTACATTTTAATCTTTTCTACGAAATTAATGTACTTACCATCACTTTCCCAGTCAGTACTCATTTTGCTTATCAATGTAACACTATCAACACTGCAAAATATGTGTTTTGAACTAACAAAAGTACCTGCGAAAACACATTAACACATTAAAAACATTAAAAATATCTGGCATCTACAGACATCTCTAGAAGTAAAACGGTTCATGTGTACTTGAATCATTTTAAAAATAGCCGACATCTACAGACATCTCTGGAAGTAAAACGGTTCATGTGCACTTGAATCATTTTACCACAGACTTTATTGGTTAATATTTTGATACGTTTTTCTAGTCTACACCTCTAAGTAAAGGTCTACTTTAGGTGTGATAATCTGCACTTAGACCGTTTTTTTAAAAAGTGCACTTGAACCCTTTTACTTCTGGGTCCCTCAATTCTTTTAAATGTAAGTTCCTTGGATCATCTGAACTTTCTTGAAATCCATTGCGATATGAATAAAATGATATGCTATACACCTATTTTCTCTTATAAAAATATTTTGTTTTTCAAAGAACACAATGGATCTAAGCTATTTTGATTTAGCAAAATATATAGGGTGTTGCATTTAAAAATCGAGATTTTGATATATTTCCGGACAAACCGAAAGTCGGCAATCTTGAATTTTTCTAGTAGAAAATAACAAAATTAATCTATTATATTCACCTAAAATTTCATTAAAATCGGCTAATAAATATAAAAGTTATAGGTGTGGTCCATACCCCTGTGTCACCTGGTACATTAGCAATAGAAAATTCAAGTCATAAAAAAGAAAATGAGATTTTCGCGACTCTGGCGACTTATATCACATGTTACAAAGTTTGTAACGTGATACTTGATATTTTATCTATTTGTTATAATGTGTTTAGGCTCAATTGATTTTGGGCGTGGGTTAGGTTATTAAATAACTCGAATAACTAAAAGAAATTGGGCACCACTATATTTAAAACCTACTATACTTGACTTTAGATTAGTGATAAAAATATAGAAAATCACTAACCACTAACAAATTATATTTAAACCAAGTTTTAGATAAGGTAGTAGCAAATTCTAGTTCACATAGTTTTACTAAATTCAAATTTAAAATTAATTATTTAAAAGCACTTATATGTTCTTAGAACGAGGTAATATAAGGAATGTTTATTTGCATGGTCTTCTTCAGGAAACTTCAAAGGGATTCGGTATTCCCATTCTCAATTCTGGAACTTGAATGATATCGTCAAAATTGGCATTCCAACCCAAAGTTGAACGTGCAGATCTTCTATAGATGAACCAAACCACAGTCCTCAGATTGTACCAAACTTCTAGGTATAAAAACCATAAAATTTCTTGATAGGAATTCAAAATGTCTAGATATAAATCCAAATAAACTGTCTGGATATAAATCAAAATAAACCGTCTAGATATAGCCATGCTAAAAAGAAAGGGAAATGTTATGACAGGAAATATGAAATTTGAACAGGATTTAGATAAAATGCTTTAATTATTAAATGTACAATTTAAAACTATTAAATAAATTATTTCACTGAGACTAAAATTAATATGAAAAGGAAAAATCATATTTAGCATATTTAAACATAGTAAAGCATAATATCTTATTACAAACAAAATAATATATAATTGTATATAAAACGTGTTATCCATTGTTGAGGATATGTTCAAAATTTGACATTTTATTTAAGAATTTCTTGTACAAAATATATATTTTCAACAATATATCAGTATCAAAACTTACCTTATAAAATCAGACGGAATTTACGATAGATAAAAATTATTTAGTACATCGGATGACCAAGATATATTAAAATTCAAATCAACTTGATTCGTTGACAAATTCAAATCAAATGAAATAGGAACTTTTGACACAAGGCATAAACGACAAATGACATTTGAGTAGAGATGGTTGTGTCAAAATAACGAATAACAGTTCCAACCGTTAAAAGTTACAAATCTCATCTTTTAATTTTACAGTTCAAGAAAGTTTCATATGGCTAATTCTTTTATAAAATTAATCTTAGGTCCTAATGATTAACTTACTTGATCTTTTATTGGCTTTCCGTGTAACTGAAGAAGGTTCATTAGAACTCTCCTCGGATTTATCATTACAGCCTTGAGCCACTTGCAGAAGATTTGACATTTGCAATATATCTTTATAGGGTACAGATTGGCGGTAATTTGTCTTATGAATGTCTTTTTCATGTCCCATAAAATTTGCAACATTAGAAATTTAATTTTCTGGAGATTTAGACTTACGCACGTGGTGGCAATGTGCTCCCGTAACTTAGTGCCAGGAATAGTGTACGCTTGTAAATATTTATGAACAGAGCTATCACTAGAGCTAATTCCAAACACGTATGGGTTATTTTTCGCTACACTGACAACTTCACGATACTTTAAAATCATTTTTATGCATGCTAGTAAATGTTGATCTAATAAAACGGGTACGTTTCTATTCAGTTTTCCCTTTATCAAAAATCGAACATATTTATTTGCCAAAGTCAAGTTTTCTTTGGACAATCCTTTCACGAGTGGTTCGTCTTTTATTCCATGATAAGAATTAAAATCATCTATAAACAGTCTTTCGATTTCCCCTGCACGGCATCTATTAAACACAAAAATTGAGACCAAGGTGTATTCGCATAAATTACTCAAATATTTCAGAGAAAAACCTTTTTGAAGTTTGTTGAATGCCTCCTTCTTTTTTAATGACAAATGGGAATGGGCCCGTTCAATATTCTCCTTTAAAGACAACTCCACAGTTTTTCTCCGTTGCTTTTGGAACTGTGATACGGCAACAGTTCTGTTTAAGCCATTATTTACATCTTGAACTGTATTCAACAAATTTCTGTGTCTGTTTTCTAGTCTATATCCTTGTTTTTAATGCATTCACTAAGGAGGACATTCCCTTACTGTTTAAGTAACATACCTAGATTAAAGGCAACTGTAGACGTTTTATAAATATCTGAGTCTTTGTTTAGTCCCGCGTCTAAATTTATTGCACGCTTAACTTCCTGTTTAAAACGCATTCGTAATAAGAATCGACCTAATAATCTGATTCTTTGTCTTATCATGTTGAAAAATCGTGCATTTTTGTATTTTTTACCATCTTATTTGAACAGATAATAATCAGTTCATCGTATCTAATAGCTCTTACTATGCTATCCTCTCTTAAGGACGGAAAGAGTTCCTGACCAACTCTTTTCGTTGCCTTTTCATGAATTCGACCCATTGCCATTTTACTTAATACCATTGTGTATCTACAATTGCTTTTGGTTGTTTTGTTTAAAATGTGCTAAGCGTATTTTTTGAGAAATAGGCTTTGCAATTCGCAAAAGCTTTAAAGTAACTTCCACGGTTTTCATTGGCTTTTCGACTAACATTGTATGTGTCTTACCCTGGGTTTATAAGGCTTGACATTTACTGCCTTCGATCATGGTGGACTGTATGACTATGTTCGAAATATGTTACCTGGGGTGAAGGCCTTATGCTCTACCCTGTAGCCTCTGGAAGATACTCTCGAAGTTCTGGATGATGCACTGATTTTATTTAAATGAAACTATCACCCTATATTTGAATTTGATATATTGACGGCTTACTGATTCCACATTTTACATATTACTTGGTTACATAAATTAATAATTGATTACATGTTACAACTTTTTTAAATCAAATCGCACAAATGCTTTAACTTAATTTTCGGCTTGCTGCCGGCGTTGTCAAGGTCTGTGATGTGTTTAGTTTCACTGTCGAAACGAAAGTGAAAGTTTTTTTTTTTTTTCGATGCAATCCCGCCAGCCCGCGACGGTTTTACCGGCTTTTTTCTCATTGGCCGTCCCAGATCGCATGATTGCGTACGTGATCATATTAATTGTTTGCGAAAACACAGGTGTCTTTGCGACATAACAGGTATCTGGCGGTCATTTGAAAGTCAAGCGTGTTGTTTCAAAAGTTTAGATAATTAGATTATACAGGGAGTGACTATTCAGTACTTTATTATTTTTGTTTGCTAAAAGCGGAGGTTTATACAGGGAGTGTCTACCTAGTATTTAGCAGATAGGACATGTTGAATGTAATTTCAACAGTATGTATTATCTGTGTTGAACAAATAATTTCCTTTTTTCTAAGAATCTCAGTATGCTTTCTTCTCTGTGCTGATTTTTTGGGAAGTTGTAAAAATTGTTTCACATATTCTTGATCTTTGTACTTATTTTGAAAGTGTCTTGCAATTTTTATTTTTTTTTGTGACAAAATAAACAAAAATTTTGTTTATTGTCGCCGGACTTTCCTTTCGACTTTCCGACAAACATGTGATCTTCATCACAGGGGTTAAGTCCGGTGTTATTAAGAGAATTGATTGTATCGTTAGTTTTTAAATGTTGGCTGCCATCTTGTATATCTATGTGGCTGCCATTTTCTACAATTTCTTCTTCTTCATCGTCTGTTTCATTATCATCGATGTCAGGCTGGTAATCCAAAACTTTTACGCTGTCATCTGAATCCTCAGAACAGTTGGAGATTTGGTTATTTGGTTTAGTTTTGGTTATAAGATCTACACCTAAAATATAAGAGCAAAAGTTATTGACATAAATACATATGTAAAATTTGTCTAGAGTTTATTACTACCAAAATATATAAAAGTTGTATGTGTATAAAAGAAATATTACTGTAGGTAGAGCACATCAAAAAATGGTCTATTTAAAAGGTAAATAAATAAAAGATTAATAAAAAACACACAAATACAATTAATTATGCATAATTTAAGCAGAATTGGACAATATTTGCTCAAATAAGTTCAAATAAGAACTTGTCCATAAATGTAGAGACAGATTGTATAAATAAGCTCAATTGGGATGCAATTATAATAAAAGAACATAAATTGTGATAAAATGTGAAATTTCCTTTGCGTTTCCCATTGGTTCGGGCATTATTAGAAATCGTTTGAATCTGATCGATGCGTCGAGATGTTGAAGCGCGATCCTGAAAAGGTATATTTTTACTATAAATTTTTCTCAATCGTTTTGCGTATTTAAGATGTGTACTTGTAGGGTTGTTTTTGTCTGTTAAACCAGTGATTTTTGTTTTGTTTAGTGGGTGATATCGTTTGATAGGGAGCGTCTAACTTTGGTCTGCTTTTCTTTTTCTTGATATAAAGAGTTTTATTTATCAAGGGAATCGTTTCTGCTGATTTGTTTGTTTTTTCTAATGCTTTAGTTCTGTTGTCTTTTTTTTGTATAGAGTTTATGAAGGTGCAACGTTTATTTAGAACAATATATTTCGCTAATTTAAATTTAAATAATATGTGTAATTATTTAAAGAACTAACCAGAAAAGATAAAATCTTAAGAGTGTGCATAAATAAAGCTTAATGCAATATAAGAACCCGTCAGTCGGAGAGTTTGGTGTGGGTTAAACAAATGTCGAAAGATCTCAATAAAATATACCTATAGGCGCCACTGCCTTTGAGCGATAAGTCAGAAAACTTCCCTATGTTGTGGGAATCCCCTAGTATTTTAAAATTGTTCCTGATTATTAAAAAAAAAAAAAGAAATAAAAAAAATATGAATATTTCAAAATAAATTTCGTTTAATTTTCCCTTTTTAAAAAGAGAGAAAAATATCACTGATCATCTACAATATCAATGGCGTAGGTATAAAAATCAACAAATAATTATTATAATATAAAAGCAACCTTTTGGACTTATTAATTAATAATCCTTTATACAAAAAGAAAAAAAAGGGATCCTTTGAATTAAATAAAAATAAAACTCTTGTTCTATTAATTGGGGTTATACTCCTCGCATGCGGGGAGCTCACAGATTTTCCCTTAAATATTTCTTACACAAAATACTCTTTTATTTATTTAACCAATATTAATTATATTTTGCTTATATTTATATCAAGTAAGTAACGTAATAATTTGTATAAAAGAAAATAAGAATGTCGTTTAACACCTTTAACCCCAAGTTAATATATTATGCTCTATATTTTTTTTGAAAAAAATATTAATATCTAGTAAAAAAAAAGAAACAAAATTAAACTTTTGTATATTATAACGCAAATAGTTTTCCTTTTCATGTAAAGGGAAAATGAACACGAACAACTGAGTAGTCCAAATTCTCTCGATGATATCCCCAATTGTGTCGAAGATGGGCGAAGAAAAAAATAAGTAGGTACTTACAGTTGGATTATATTGTTAATAATTTAAATACCCACTCCAAAGGATACCGTTGACAAACCATCCACGTTGTCCAGGACAAAAAAATGTTTTACCAAAACTCAAAATCACTAATAGGTACTTCATAACCAAAAGTACGAAACGATAATCCAAACCAACAACCCTAAAAGTAATAATAATTTCTACAGCGACGCAAAACTAAATATTCTTAATTTATTAAAACTGAATTAATAAAATTTAATCGAAACCAAATTAGAAAGAAAAATTTTATATACCTCAATTTGACTCTTGAGGGTTGTGCTATCCAATGTAGACCAAATAAATTATTGAATAGGTTTTCACTGTAACAAAACGACGAATTACTTATCGTATTTTAAATGATAACACGAAAAAAGCAAGTTGTCGATGCCGACAAAAAAAGGATTAAAAAAAAGTAACTCACCAAAGAAACAATTAACAATTTTTATGGAGTGCCAGTAAATCCTCCCTTAGGAGCTACAGCGTCACCAAAACACCAAAGGGTGACTTCACTATAGATTAGCGATAAAACAGATTTAATCCCTAACAATTTAGGCGGAATAATTTCCAATTTTCTGTTAATAGCCCAATCGGATTAGTATTTTAGATTCTGAAAAATTCGAAGCAGCAATTTTCCTTCGGAATTCGTTGGAGGGGGTCTCTGGTAGTCTAAATTCAAAAAGTTGGGATTCCAAAGTTGTCGTTACCTCCGCCATCTTGATTTAAAGGGTAATTTTTTGTATCTTGAATAACTCATTTATTTTCAATTTTACACGGAAAATAGTTGTTACAAAAGTTATTTAAAATTAAATTTCCTACAATTCTGCTTTTTTTTTGTACGATCGATTTTTTTCGATTTATACCCGAAAAGAGGGGGTGAATTTTTGGTTATAGAATAACTCGTTTATTTTCAATTTTACGAGAAAAATTGTTATAAACAAAGTTGTTTAAAATTAAATTTCCTACAATTCTGTTTTTTTTTTGTACGATCGATTTTTTTGTATTTATCCCTGAGAAGAGTGGGGGTGAACCTAAGTATTGTATTGTCACGTTTATTATTGATGTACCATTATTTTTTCTGTTTGTTTTTTTTTGCTGATACCTGGAATTAAAAAGAAACGTGATAATACAATGATAAGAGTTTACCCCCACTCTTCTCAGGGATAAATACAAAAAAATCGAGCGTACAAAAAAAAACAGAATTGTAGGAAATTTAATTTTAAACAACTTTGTTTATAACAATTTTTCTCGTAAAATTGAAAATAAACGAGTTATTCTATAACCAAAAATTCACCCTCTCTTTTCGGGTATAAATCGAAAAAAATCGATCGTACAAAAAAAAGCAGAATTGTAGGAAATTTAATTTTAAATAACTTTTGTAAAAACTATTTTCCGTGTAAAATTGAAAATAAATGAGTTATTCAAGATACAAAAAATAACCCTTTAAATCAAGCTGGCGGAGGTAACGACAACTTTGGAATCCCAACTTTTTGAATTTAGACTACCACAGACCCCCTCCAACGAATTCCGAAGGAAAACTGCTGCTTCGAATTTTTCAGAATCTCAAGCCTGTTCTTCACCTAATCCGATTGGGCTATAAATCGAAGCACTCTGAAGACAATTGTATACTGATCACCGGTCAGTGTGAATGCCTCCGCGATATCCAAAATTTATCTTTGTGTATCAGGTGCGCGAGGCGGTCAATTATTTTTGATAGTACCCAAACCTTAGTATATACAACCCACATTACAATAAATTGGAATTTAAAATAATATATTGAAGAACAAGAGGAATATTTTATTTTTTTTTTGTAATGACTAAACGGGTCGTTACAAAGGGTCGAAGTTCGTCTTTATGTCTTTGATTGTACATATCATAAATTGGTAAATCGAAATCGAAGTGTACTTCTTCTGCATAAGAGCCATATAAAATTTAGAAAGGTGAATACCCAGTGGCATTATGTAGAGATTGATTATAGATAAGTACGGCATGACTAAACGTGTCGTATAACGAGTTTTTCGGATTTTGAGCATTTAAAGTTCAAAGTTTTTCTAATAAGGTAGAATGGAAACGTTCTACAGGTGAATTGGAAGAAAAGTTGTTTACTGTGGTAAAGTGAATGTCGATTTTATGAAGTTTCATAAATTCTTTTAAGAGAGCAGAGTTGAATTCTTTTCCGCTATCGAATATTAATTTTTTAGCATAATTATGATGTGAGAAATAGTGTCGTAGTTTGCTTAAGACTGATACGGAAGCTTTGTCATGTAATTTATAGCATTGGGCAAATTTTAAAAAAGAGTCAGTATTGTCAAATAATAATTTCTGTTGCATTGTAAAATGTCAACGTGTAAACTGTCGAGAATTTTGACCAAGTAAAGGGCCTAGTTGTGGTAAATGGTAAGGTTGTCTTTCGTACTTATTTTTTAAACAAATTTCATATTTATTTATAAAATTAGCAATAGTAGTTTGCATAAAGGGTCAATAGAATTTGTGTTTAGGGTGTTTGTAAGTTTCTTCTATACCATTATGATTAGAATTGTGGTATAATTTAATACATTCGATTTGTTTGTTTTCTTCTATAGCTTGTATAATTGTATTGCAAAAGGTTGCTTTAATTGTGCTATCGATATTTGTTCTGAAATAACTGCAAATAAAAGGTCTTAAATCGTGAGGCGATTTTATTCCAAATTTTTTTTAGGCCTCAAGATTGTTCCTAAAGTGTAGATAATGCAGTCTTGCCAATTGTCGGTCGTTTTAATTGTATACCTATGTTTATTAAAGATTTTCTAGTATGTGTCTAGTATTTGTCTGAATTTGGGATTATGATGATTTGTTTTGTTGATAAGTTTAATGGTTCTTCGGATATAGAATATTCGTCAATAGGATTTTCGATTGACGTGTGTTGGGTTTGTGAGTTGTCTGAGGTATTTTGTATCTTGTCGAAATTATTCACAAAATAGTCAAGATCGAAATCTGTAGTGTCGGGAGCACGGGGGCCGTATTCTATGAAAACAGTTGTTAACAAGGTTGACCTCGACAGTATCGCGCTAAGCGCTTACGGTTGAACTAATTCTTCGGCCACAGTCGATAAAGTAGGACACTAATAAATCGAGCGATTTAAAAAGTGAAGGGTTTTAAAATTTATGATATTTGATGCAATTTGAAGTGACATTTTCCTATTTTACAACTTTTACTCACAACAAGAACAAACTAATAACATTTAGTGAATACTTGTTGCAAGTAAATGTTAAAAAATGGAAAAGTTACTTGTTTTAAGTAAAAAATAAAAAACATTTTTAATAAGTTAAATTTATTTAGAATAACATTTCAATATAAGTGCCATTTTTGACTGCATATTACTGTAGAATAAAATATGTAAGATAACCAGCACAACGTGACAATGATTTTAACAAAAATTTATAAACAATTGTTTTAATAATTCCTAATACTGACTTATTAATACACAACAGATAGGTAATTTTTGACAGAAAATAATATAATATATTTATATATCAATGTATAATATCTACATCAAAACTTTTAAAGAATTTTAAATTGACCATCAGAACATAATATCTACATATCTATGATTTCAATTTAAAGACAGGGCTAATACTGAAATTTTGGTATTAATTTTCCTGACTAAGCCAATGAATTTTAAATGAACAAATCAGTTTTCGTTTTTTGTAATTGGTAAACTGTAATGTAAAATTGAAAGATTGTGATACGTCTGATTTACAAGAACTTCAAATTATTTATTCTAAATCTGTCAAAAGTTTATCAGGCTGCTAAATGTTAATGTATGTTCCTGAAACCAGCTTAATCAAGAATTTTTGTTTTATTTTGGCCAAACAAACAACAACAAAACTTAATCTAACTAGAACACTCTACAAAACAATATAACTCAGTCAGTATGAACCCTCTATTGCATGAATTACTTTTTTTTTTAAATATCAAATCATCAAATATTGTTTTTATTAGTCTAATTTATTAAAATTTACAAAAAAAAAATCCTCACATGTGCTTTTTACAGAAAAAAAATTTCAATGCCATAAATGGCTTCACATGAGTAAAACTAAAAAAAGGAAAATTAGGGCTCCGTCATGTATGGATTTTCATGCAATCTACTTATAAATGAAATTTTAAGAAACAATTCCTGTCCTTATTTAGGCACAAGTATACCTGGTATTTTCTGCAAAAAACAAAAGATCTAAATTTACAATTATTGTAACATTGCACTCTACTTTGCTTCCACATGGGAAAATGTCCAATTGAGTCTAATCGGACGGAATTTAGTGGATAGGCATGACGCATGAGAGGTTTTTTTCCTTATTTTTGCTGGAGTAGCACCATCCTTTGTTGGTGTCCCAACTCGGCTTGTAGTTGGTGTAGAAGATGAAGGTCTTCTTCTTTTTTCTGCAGATGATTCTTTCCTACATTGCACATATGTTCAGCAATTGCCTGTTTAAAAGCAAATAATGATAGGTAGTCGCCAACTTCAGTTTTGCGCCTCCATAATAACCAAGCGTTTGCAACGCACATATCTAATATGTGAAAGAATATTCTTTTATACCACTTTCTTGAACGTATATGAATTCTGTATAAACCCAGTATCGAGTCAAGTAAATCGACGCCTCCCATATGCTAGTTAGATATATCAATTGCCTTGGGACATGCAATTTCTTTATATTTATTTTCTTTTTTAAAAAAACGTGTTTTAGTTGTTAGGGGTAAGCTGCCTACATAGGTAGACAGCAAAATTACTCTTTTATTGTCATACCAACAAATACAAGATACGTCTACATCGTCTATTGTGGCAACTTTTTCGGCTATGTGCCCCGACCTCGTTGTTTTATTTCTTTTTCGAAAGGCATTACCCTATTTAGTCGAGCAGTCCCTAGTGGCAACAAACCAATTTTACTAAGATAAACTTGAAGACCCGGGCTATTAAACCAGTTATCAAAAAATATCTTGTGATTTTTATCACGAGGTATGGTATCAGAGAGCTTAGTAACTATATTTCCACTGGCCCCCAGATTCGATGCACCTTCAGGTATAGTATTACTTTGACTCCCAGCAAAAATGTCAAAATCATAGGAAACTCCAAAAACACCACTTAGTACAAGATTTTTAAATCCCCATTTCTTCGGTTTTTTAGGATTATACTGTTTTAGTGTATGTCGGGCTTTAGTTGGTATAATTTGTTCATCAATTGCCAAATATTTTTCTTTGGGAACCAACAAAAGTTGTTGCCGAATCTTTTCGATAAGCGATCTAACTTTGTAAAGTTTGTCGTGTCCAGGTAAGCCTTGCTTTATAAATTTTGAATTGTCATTGAAATGTAGGAAACGTTTAATCTCCTCCCATCTGTTACACGTCATGATCTCATATACTTGACGTTGGCCCACATTTGGATTCCAGTAAAGTCTACTAGAAGGTAGTTTTACTAATGACATAAAAAGAGTTATACCGATGAACTCTTCTAGTTCATTTGCTGTAATATTTGCCGGTTTGTTTATATTATCTTGAACAGATTTCAGGTTTGATTCATCTACTATTAATTGAATTAAATCAGGTGGAAATAAAAATGTGAAGAAATCTGCAGGCGTTTCCAAATTGCTCATACATTCGTTTGAACCCAAAAACTTATAATTTTCTTCGTTGAACCCTGCTAGTTTCGAATTTCTTCGTTTAATTTTTTCTTTTTTTGATTTTTCACTTTTTCTACCTACTTGTTTCTGGATTTTCTGTGGTTTTGATGTAGTCGGAATATTTTCAGTTTCTGAATCACTCTCATATTCAGAGGATTCATCGTATTTTTAATCAGAAAGTATAGCCGTCTCGTCATTTCCTTTTACTGGCGATGGCGGAAAATATTCGTCATCTGATTCGCCAAAGGATTCACAATCGCTAAGTTCTCCGTCGCCAGGAATTGTACTGACGTGCCGAGAATAAAAACGCCTGGGATCCATACCTAAAATAATAAATCTATTTTAAATAATGTGCATATGAAGCCATATTTGACTTATACATAAAATGCATATATTTCATCTGATGCATAAGAAGCCATATATGGATACTTTATCAAATTGTGTTTTATGAGTAAACTTGTGTTGGTAATTATAAAATAACATATTTACTAGACAAATTAGACACCAAATATTCTAAAAAGCAATTTATTTTACAATTATTTACCTTATATTTGTGGATGTTTGCAGATAAACTTACGCCTATCATTACACAGCACGCTTTACTAGCACAGAGTAAGACAATGGCCCATACTTCTTTAAATACACTGTTGCCACATGGGAAAAAAATAAGAGCAGTATGAAAATTAAACAAATTTGTAGTAGTAATATTTAGAGTCACTTATATACCTTGATAATAAAGAAAAAAATATAAAAATTTTAAATCCATATATGGATGACTATGCGGTAGAGGGTTAAATATAGTTAATACCTAGTATCACAGAAGAAACAGTAAAAAGATATTTTTAACAATTTAAAAATTAAAACTAATATCTCAAAAAAAATGTTTCTAAAGCAGGCATTGGAAAAATTGACGCATGGCGTAGTAATCGAATTCTGCCAGTTAGATTTATTTCAGGGGTGTACCTAGTTATTACGAACATCACTCGTATCTTTGTCTGTTGGTCATGGCCTATTTTAGAAACATTTTTTACGAATCATCCTTTACCTATATCTTTAATAGTTTTAAGTTTACAAAGTTTTCATATACAAGGCATTTCGTAATGATCCAATATTTTAACAGATTTTTCTACCAAACATATAAAAGTGTGGTTTTTTTTATAAAATTTTGGTTGGTTTTTAAACGGGTTCTCTTGTATTAAAACGTAAACTGTTGAATATAATAAATAAATTACAAGCTTGTAAAGTTTGTAAATTACATGTAGTAGGTGGTACTTATTAAAAAAAAATATACTTTGGCTTTTAAAGAAAAAAAGTTCTGAATGAAACAAAAAAATGTCTATTTTTTAGCCATTTTGAGAGATATATATTTAGACAGATTGGACTTAAATTTAAAATTTTATTAAAACTTTCCTTTAAATGGTTAGTAGAAACCCCTGTTCAAACATTGGAACATCTAACACCTAATATCAGAAGTTAAATTTATTTATTGTTTAAGAGGGTTTTTCTCTTTAACAAACATTTATTCTACATAATTAAGACAACTCGCTTCTCTTCCACCATCTTGTCATCTCCCTTCCTTTTCGGAAACCACGTTTTGTGAGAACTGTCAAATGTCAGATGTCACGTCAAGTGTCAAGGATATTTCCGGGCGGCAAATTCAAATTTAAAAGTTAAGTTTCTACAATTGTAATAATAATATTAATAATATTAATAATATTTATTAATCCTGTTAGGCATTATAAAAAAGTCTGGTTTACTCAGTTTAAAACTTACAATATAAATTCACTTTAAACATTGTTTGCTAAAATTACAAAATAATAGAAATAGACATAATTAATAGCAAGACATAAATATTTAAGTAGTTTTGTCTTGCTGATATTCAACAACATTGAAGTAGCATCTACTCAGTAGAACTTTTTTAATTATATTTTTAAATTGAAAATTATTCAAGGTTTTGAAGTTACTTAAAGTGATTAAACAATTTAATACCTTGATAGGTTGGTAAACATTCATATTTAGATGTTCTGTGCCTAGTATTGCATAGGTATACTAAGCTAGTCAGTATTCCTTGTTAGGTAATTATATAACTTGTAGGCTTAACTAAGTGATCTATTTTATCATGAACATATAATCAACATTTATAAATAAAAATACAAGGAAGTGTTAAAATCTGATAATCTAAATGACAATGTCGCCGGAAAAATCTGCTTTTATGTGCTTTACAAGACACCGTCAATGTACAAGTACACATATACAGTTATTAGATTTAAAGATACCTGTTGTCACTGAATATAAATATCTCGGTATGGTTTTAGATCCAAAATTGCTTTGGACGAGCCATATCGAATATTTAAGAAACAGATGTGAAAAAGGGTTAAACATTCTTCGTTGTGTTACCAAAAAATCTTGGGGCGCTGCCCCAAAAATAGCATTACTATTTAATAGGTCATTTATCAGAGCTTTTATTGACTACGGCTGTGTTTTTTACGGATCATCAAACACAAATTTAAAAAAAGTTGATCGTATACAATACAAAGCAATAAGACTTTGTATCGGAGCAATGAAATCTTCTCCTACTAATGCAATTCTGGCGGAAGCAAATGAACCACCCTTACGTTTTAGGCGACAATTAATCGCTAACAAATATATTACTAAGTTGAGCACATATAATTCGTTCTTAATGCTTAAAATCAGTAACTTGAACACACAAATTTTAACAAATCGCTACTGGAGAATAAAAAACTCACCTTTATTGCCAACTGCTTTTCTTGAAACCAATGAATTTAGTCAATTTATTGAAACAACAAATAAGTTACCTGTGTTTAAACATAGCTACGAATCAATTTTTTCAAAGTCCACCGTCATATTTCCGAACTATAATGAATTACCCTCCTATAATAAAACTTCATTACTTTCTGCAATTAGCAGTTATAAAGTAAATACAATAATTTACACAGCTGGAAGTAAAAATCTGAAAGGAGTCGGTAGTGCCTTCTATATAGAAAATAATAAAGAAATGTGTAAATTTCAATTACCAGAGATTTGTAGCATTTTTACAGCTGAAGCTGTCGCTATACATAAAGCTTTGGAGTGGTGTGCGGAAAACAAGGTACAAAGTGCAATAATAATATCTGACTCAAAATCGGTGTTAGAGAGCATAAAAAATATAACAACGAGACATTTTGATAATTTTATTATATGTAAGATAAAAAATTTGCTTAATCAGTTAGAAGTTAAAAAGGTTAAAATTATATTTATATGGACCAAAGGACATAGTGGCATCTATGAAAATGAGTTAGTTGATAAGGCTGCAAAAGAAACAAGGGTATGCAATAATCTTTTAAAAAATCCTTATTACAAAGATCTTTATGGTAAATATAAAGATAGTATTTACAGAGATTGGAATAAATATTGGAGAGAAATAACAAAAAATTCAAATAGTTCATATTTTTCTATCTACAAGGAGTTGCCAAATAAAATATCACATATATTCAATGACAAAGTTAATAAAAAGTACTGCACAATTATAACTAGATTGAAAATTAACCATGGGTGCTTTCCGTCTCATTTATATAAAATAGGACTGACAGATTCTCCACTATGTTCTCTTGATAACGAGGTCAGTTTCCTACGTGTGTTAAGGTGTTGCTCGCGACTGGAAATCAATCTGTGTACGATTTATTGGTAGATTATGTAAGTAAAAATAATATTAATATCTAATATTTAAACGTAATACCTTTCAATTTGTGTGTGGCTGAAGGACTAATGTCCATTGCCAATAAAGCGAAAAAAAAAATAGGTTTACACAATTCATGATTATTATTATTATTCATATTATACAAAATTATCTAATATGACAAAATTACATGTTATCACAAAAAGCATGCCTTAAAAATAAATCGAGTTTGCTACATGAAAATTTTTTAATATTCTTAAGCTTTATTGAGTATTTCAATGCCAGAATTGCCTAAAGAACGATAAAATTGATGGAAAATGAGTAAATGGAGATCAAAGTTGAGAAAGAATTTAAAAATAGTAATTTGCCTAATAAGTATTTATTTAGTTTTGTCATGGTTTGTGAATAATTTTAAGGAATACGCAACTTTGGCAGGCATAGAAATGTTTTTAAAGTAACAATAAACAAAGAGCAATTGAAGACCTTGGCATAATAAGGTTACATGCGACATTAAGTTTTGAGAAAACTGAGTTTTAAATTTGTTTTATACCTCTGTCAAATATAAATAAAAAAGTATTTAAATATAAATATTACGAAAAATAGCGCCATATTTCGGATTAGAGGTAAAAAAGTTGTATGTGGCTAGTATCCTTGTTAACAGATGTTTTGTGCTAAAACAGTCACTTCACGACAAATTGTGGCTTGCATCCTTTTTACACCAAGGGCATTAATTGTTTTGAAATTTGATTGGTTAGGCAACTCTGGCAGTGAACCACTGTCTTATCCTTTTACCCATCTATGCATCTATTTCAGTCCATTTCACAAAATTTCATAGGAATATCTAAAACAAAACAAAAATACAGACGCAGTGTGTATCTTAAAATTAAAAATGTTTACGAGATATTACTTTTTTAAATTCTTAGAAATATCACTGTATTTCCTAATAATAAATAGTAGGCAGATTTTCAATAATTTCAATAAAACGTCTAATTTATTGTCTTGGCAAGTGAACCCTTCAAAATTAACACGTAAATATAAAATTAGTTTTTTAACAATACATTCTATATGTCCATATTTGAATAGTATCTGATAAATATAATCATGAATAGTACACAAAAATTGAACAATTTCTTTTTGAGCATAAATCAAACGCCTTTTTTCATCATGTTCCTCTAAATGTGTAAAATTATGATGAGGTTCTACAATATCTGTTCGTAAATAGACTGCACACATTTCGCAATCAATTCCTTTCATTTTTTGACTACAAATCCAGCTGCATAACTAATAGCCTGGATATGAAGTGAATTTACATTGAATTGTTTAATTTTAAGGCTAGTTCATGTTCTTGGTCAGACAGTAGTGGTTGCGGTTCATCACTAAAACTTAAAAATGAATTTAAATTATCTAATAAACTACTATCATCTGCTTCACAGTTGGTGCTGTAGTTTTTAGCTGTTATTAAACTATTTAGGACAGGTGTTTTTAAAGCAGATGTGAATTTGTAGCAATTCGGATTTGTGTTTGCTGCACCACATTGCCGCATTGCTCCAAACATGTTCTCTACAGAATCTAGATTTAAAGAACGGGTTCTCAAATGTGTAAAACCCAACTTCCAGCACTCGTTTGTTAACAGTTTGAGACCCTTAAGAATAATTAACCAACCTGTTTTAAAGGAAATTGACTCTTTAGGATTTTTACTGTCTTCTAAAAACTGCCAAGACTTTACTTTTGGTAAAATATTGTTCCAAAAATGTTTTGCCTTTTTAGAAGCACAACACCTTAAAGCCTTGCCTTAATAACAAGTTGGTTTTTTACCATTAAGGCTGTCAAATAGTCGATCGATGTCTTCAATAAATGCAGCAGTATGAATGGCATCTGCAGGTAGTACGTTCGCGTCTATTATGCTTTGAATTGTAACATTCATTGTGTGACTTTAGCCGTAACTGAAACTTTCATTTTTAATTTACTCTTTTTACTAATGCCAAAATAAGATTCCCTAATACTATACAAAGCTTGAAATTGTTTGGTCTGGTCAATTTTGAAAGCTTGTCTAACATATTGAGATTTAGCCCGCTTATTTGAATAAAAAAATGTCATATTTAAGAAAGGCATTTCTTGTACATTTTAAAAAATGTGGAGGTCAAATAATGTTATTACCCTTTTCCCATTAACATAAAAATAAGTACCAGGTCTCGTAATTTGCCCATCACTTCTTAATTGATTCAAAGCTGCTCGATTTGTACCCCCCCCCCCCCCCCAGATCACAAACAGTAGCCAAAACATTTAAACCTATATCTTGAATAGCTGTCATTACTTCTACAATAATTACTTTTAAATCTATAGTTTTGACTGCAGATTTGGTAAAGTAATAAGCCACTGGCTGCTTCTAAGTCTTTCTAAGGCCGTTAATTACAAACAACAGCGCATGATCAGCAGACTCTAGTGTTCTACCTAAGGTTTTTCCTAGATCTAAATAACCAACTACTTTATCATTTACATCTAAAGTAAACTGTTCTGCGAGTTTAATTTCATCGAATAATAAATCACAGTTACGGTCTATTTCCTTTATTTTAGCAACCCTTTCCTTAAGACATGCAAAAATTCTGGTATCAAATGGAACGGATTTTAAAAGAGAATGAATGGTTGATTTACTAGGTAAAGCAATACATTGACTTAAAAAAATATACGCACGAGGGCCTCTCTTATATAAAGCTAAAGAAAATACTTTATCTTCAGTTCTCCAATTTAACTTTTTTAGCTATTTAAAAACTTCATCCCTGCTGAATCTAATTTACCACTAAAATTTCTAAATAAATTCGTTTCTGATAATTTTAAAGCTGTGTTAATTTTATTTTTAGATTTTAATAAACTATTCTTCAATCTTGAAATGTTCCGCTGCTCTCGATTAATATAATAAAATTTTCTCTTTCTTGGAGTTAAATTACCAGTTCTAGTCGCATTAATTTGTTTCAAAATCCCTTAAGGCCCTTCAACACATTCAGATTTATCATTAGAAAAGTCTAACTTTCTTTTAACTGGAGTTACATTTGAATAATTACTAATTATGTTTACTTTTAGTAGTGAATTCGATGATGGCAGCTCTGAAAAATTATCATCTAATGTAATATTATTATTATTCTCTACTAAGGGTGCTAAAGGCAAAGCAAATTTTATAAGCTTAGTGCGCAAAGTGCTAGTAGAGGCATTCTGATCAAAATGATCCTCACACAACAGTCTTCGTTTAGGGAATATTTAAAATTTAGAACCATTTCTCTCCAAGAGTAATAATAGAAGGAAAAATATAAAATTTCTTATTAATTTTGTGAACAAAAATATTTACTTTTGCAATTAGACCAGCGCATGAAAATTTATATGACTCAGAAGTTAGTGACATTCTTAAGAACCTCACTATATTTTTATAATTATAACTATAAATAAATTACTTAAATCTAACTTAAACTAAATTAACTAAAATTTACTCACCTACATTTTCCGCGAAAATATTAGACTGACATCATATCATTGGGCAACATCACCAAATTTATTATAAAAATTATATATTTAAATTTAGCTCTAACTTTACATTTATTAACGATTATCCCTGTATGTAACCATAAATTGTATTAAAGTGAAATTTAAAGAATTAAATCAGTAAAATAATTGATTTCTTTGTAATTATTTGTGAAAAACATTTTTTTATTGGTGTAAAACGGGTTTATATTTAGTGCTAGCAGCGCGCTAAGCGCTTACGGTTGAACTACAAAGAAGGAAACAAGTTCTGCCATTTATTCTCTTTTTATTTTTCTATGGTCGGGAGCTATTGCACACATTGAGTCGCTAGTAGGGGCCATTAAATTGTACTCGGGAAAGGGCGTCAGCAACTTGATTTTCTTTAACTTTTTTATATTTGACTTCAAAGTTGTAGTCGTCTAATTTTAATCGCCATCTCGCTAAGCGGATGTAGGATCTTTGATTTTGTAATTCCATACTTAAGGATTATTATCAGTTTCTATTAGGAATTTTCGTCCGTATAGATAGGGTCAGAAATGTTTAAAGGAGTCAATTATGGCTAGAAGTTCTTTTTTGTCGTGGAATAATTTTGTTCAGTTGAATTTAAAGTGAGGAAATAATATGCAATAGGGTGATTAGATTGCGTTAATACGGAACTTCAGACTATGTTAGAAGCGTCAGTAGTTAATGTAGAGGGTTGTGAGAAGTCAGGATACTGTAGTACAGGTGTGTTTAGAAAGTAATGTTTTGCATTTTTAAAAATATTCTAAGTATGCGAAATTAGTTGGGTCGATTACAGAATTTTTTTCGAGTACATCTAGTAAAAGGAGGTGATTTTTGCGAAGTTCAGAATAAATCTTCTATAATATCCAACTATTCCTAGAAATTACTTTATTTCTTTTACGGTTTTCGGATGTGGATATTTTCAAACGGCTTTGAGTTTTGCAGGACTGGGTTTAATTCCGTCAGGTGACCAAGGAATGCTACTTCTTTTGTTAAGAATTCGGATTTGTCTAATTGAACTTTGATTGGAAAGGTTTTAAAGATAGTGGATATGTGTGACAAATGTTCTTGAAAAAAATTTTAAAATGTAATTACATCATTCATGTATATAAACTAAGCAAAATTTATACAGAAAGGGTCGTAAGATATTATTCATTAATTTTTGAAATGTAGCGGGTACGTTTTTAAGACCAAAGGGCATTCGAACAAATTTGAAATGATCGTGTGGGAATTTTAATGTAGTTTTCTCAATTGACTTAGTAGTGGACTTATATCTGATGGAATCCTTGTGCTAAATTGAGGGTCGTAAAATATGTTGCTTTTCCTAAATTATCTAAAAGCTCGTCAATTTTAAGGAGAGGATATTTATCTTCTATTATGTTTTCATTTAGTTTATGATAATCAACTACCATTCGGATTTTTTTTTGCCAGAAACATCGACTTATTTGGGAACAATCCAAACAGGGGCTGAATAAGGGGAGATAGAAGGTCTGATAATTTTATTATCAAGTAATTTGTTTATTTGCCTTATAATATCTTGTTGCATACTTTGAAGATGTCTGAAGCTACGTGCTTAAATGGGGTGTTCGTCGTTTGTTCGAATTTCGTGCTTTATAGCTGAAATAAAGGATAGAAGTCTGTCTTTTTGTCATAGAATGTCTCTAAATTTATAAAAAAAATTTAAACTTTTCTTTTTTTCTTCGGAATTTAAGTGTTGTGTTAGGGAAAGTTTGAGGGAAAATCATTAGATAGTGTATAAGTATTTATTGATTCTACGTGTATTGGGTCTAATTGAATCGGTTCGTCTAAGGGAATGTCGTCCATGTAGTCGTTTGTTACATTATGAATAGATTCGGGGAAAGTAATATTATTTATTTTTGTTTTCGGTAGCAATATTTCTCCACTTTGAATATCTACTGGAATTTTGTTAAATAGAGTCTGAAAAGGTATGTCTAAGTCATATTGTTTTAGTGTTAAAGTTTTCGTACTGTAATTTAATATAGCGCAGAATTATTCTAAATCGTAATTACCTAAAAGAGTATCAAAATCTTTACTCCAGTCGGCAATAGTTTATAAATTCGTTTATACCAATTTCTTTTAATAATGCGGTTTTTATATTAGAAGAGTAGTTTGTGGTTTTTGTCATGGATGTGAGAGTAAAATCTTTTTTATACTTATGGAGGGGATTGAAATAATTTGAAGCTTCAGGGGTTATAATTGTATCAGATCCTCCAGAGTCGATTAGTACTTTAAGTTAACTAAAGGATAGTGTAAAATATGGAAGTCTGGGGAAAGTTTTAATATTATTTATTTGGATTGAGGTAATGGTTGTTCTTCTAACGAGAGGGTCTGAAAATTCTCGCTTGAAAGTTCTTTTTTGGGGTCGAGTTTCATCAATGGGATAACCATCGCTTGGAAAATTATTTGTTTTATTTGAATAATTTTAATAATCGCTCGGCTTAACTTTAATCCTAGACAAGATATTTCAATTTAATATAAATTTTTGGGGAGCAGTAAGATTCTGTCCCTGAAGAAAAATTAAAAGAATATCTACGGAATTTAAAAATGTTAACAGGTTACTTCCCGTCGAATATTCTGGAAGAGTTGAACAAAGACTGGTAATGTCACTATTGTTTAACATTCTTACAGGAATTGAGGTTTGCTCTGTAAAATTTACGGGGCTTCGATTAAGGGGGCTTTTGTCACGAAAAATTGGATTTTGTGAACGAATTAAATTAATTTCTTCCTCAGTGGAATAAGAACAGGTGCTCATAAGTGAAACAGGTAAGGAAAGATACTTACAGGAAGATGATCAGCTTTGATTTCTTCTGCATTACTTTCTTCGTATATAGTCTACTAAACAATTGAAGTTGACCAAGAATTCTTGTAAATCTGTGTAGAAGATCCTGTTCGCAGCGCCAATTATGTTTTTATTCACTCAAAGCTCTTTTTAAAAAAGGATGTGCATTAATTTACAAATAAAAGTGGTATACAATAATTCTTTATAATATACAACGAATTGAAAACGCTTTTCTACAATGACAGCTAGCACGATAATCATGTTGTCCTATTGCCAAGGTTATGGTAATATCAGGCCTTGGCTTAGGTATACGAACATTTTTAAATGTTAGAGTAGTATTCTGTGACCAAAAGTCAAAAGCCTGCGCAGCTAGATCGATATAGTTCCTCGATACCTGAGGGAAATACCATCGTAAATGTTTTTTGTTCCATTTGGAATGTACAGTAAAAGAATTATCGCCCTGAGTACATCTAGATCTATTTATTAAATGGACGGTTTTTTCATTTAACGTTCCATCAACTGGAAGATTATAGGTTTCTTAAAAATCTACCAATGCACCAGTAATATCAGTAAGACCGTTTTCACTTTTATTTATGTAGTCAAAATGTGTAACGGTTGTAACCGTTTTCGTTATGTTGACGCAAACATCTCTACCCTAATGTCATTTGTCGTTTATGCCTTGTGTCAACAGTTGGCAATTCATTTTCGATTTATAGCTGTCAACGAGCAAGTTGAATTATTGAATTTTAATTATCTTTTATCTTGGACATCCGATGTACTAATTGTCTTTAATATTTTTAACGACCGTCTGATTTTAAAAAGCCTGGCTGTATCTAGATGGTTCAGTAGAAGTTCTATAGAAGTTATATCGATGGTTCTGTAGAAGTTTTATCGAAAAAGATTGTTTGGAAAAACGTTCCAGCTGCATGTGTAGAAATATTGAAACTTAGAAGTTTAGTTCCAGCTACCGAAGTTTATTTCAAGTATATCAAGAGGTTTAGTTCGAGCCATCCAAAGAAGTTTACGAGATTTAACTTTACCTATGAAGATATATCAGTTGGTGATATCCAAGCGTATCATACGAATCCCCTGTACCTGCTACCTGTTATACCATAGATAAGTCAATAATAAAACATTTAAATTTGAATAAGTAAGTCTCTGTGAATTAGAATTTGTCGCTACCTTATCTAAAACCTTATTTAATTATAATATCTTAATGGTTAGTGATTTTCTATATTTTCATCACTAATCGATTGTCAAGTTTAGTAAGTTTTAAATATAGTGGCGCTCAGCATTATTTTTCAAAGTAATACGAGTTGTTTAATAACCTGACCCACTCCCCAAAATCATAGAGCTTAAACACTATAAAAATAGATAAAATAACAAGATCATATTACAAATGTTGTAAATATGTTAAAACTTCATCTTGGTTTGTTATGTTCTGATGAGTAGCAAAGCATAGCGATAATACAAGAAAAAACAAAGAAAGCACGTCTGTATTTTTAAATATTTTGAATGATAATGAACTATGTATAGTAAATGCCATGTAAATAAAACAAAACAAGTTTCACAAAAAAAATGTACTCTTGCCTTTTTAATTTCAATGTATACATACACAATTGTTATACAACAGGTAAGGGGACATCAACAAGGTTCTATATTCGGATCAATGGAACTCTACTAGGACACTGTTTTTTCTATGAATCATTCTAATATAAGTTTTTGTACGACTAATTCTAATGTAAATGTTTCAACAAATTCTGTCAGATATATTTTTCCTGCAACCAATGCAATCTAAGTTTTTATCTAAAGAATGCTGATGCTTGAAGCATCTACGAACTCTTTGTTAAATCTTGCACTTAGCATATTTATTTTAACAAAAACAAAGAACTTAGTGATTTAGATAGTATGTAATGTATTTTGTTTCAGTAAACTCACTACTCACTACCCAAGAAGGCACCAAAAGAACAAAATATATTAACAAAAAAAATTAAACTTTTAAATAATTTCTTGTATTTTTATTTATTTGTATTCAGTTTATTAGTTTCTATGAAGGATTTTTAGAAAAAAAAATTATAAGTATATTACTTTATTTTACATTTTACAAAATAATTCATTTGCATTCATTTTTATTTTTAAAATTCCATAATACTATAATGACCTAAAGGAAGTGTATCGTAACTATTTGATATTAAATATCGTTTATTATCGTGTGGACTTAGTAGAGCTATTTTTGTTTGTTCTACACTAAAGACAGTATGTGCATAGGAACGAATAATGCGCTGACTTTAACATTTATTTTTATTTTCTTCAAGACATTCTATATTTTATTTTTTGCGGTCACGATGACGTCATCTACAGAAAAAGGTTGTTCACAAATATGACAAGTTTTTGAAGTTTCAGTATTGGGTCCCATAACAGTGGGAACAATGGTTTTTATTTGAGTATACATTTTTTTAGCTGCATCTGGCATTTGTTTTGCAAACCAATCCATGCAATCTATTCCCTCATAACCATTGTAATATAAAAGATTGTCATCGTATGCACATTTTACAAATAACCCGCACTATTTATGACTTTTTGAATTATTTCATCACTAACAGAACAAATTTCATCAGAATTAATTTTTTATCGGTTGTAGGTGTTTTATCTAGAGTTTCCGAACAATATAAATTCGTATTTAATATTTGATTTTATAAAAAACCCTTACTTGATTTTGAAAGAGAATCAATTATCTTTGGAGATGTTTCCTTATTACTTAAATTTTGGAAATGATAAAGTTTTGATAAAAATAAATGCGATATTACAGATCTTTCACAAAAACAAAAATACTGCTTACATGTTGTACAATATTGCGTATTCATTATTCTTCTTTTTTAGTAATCACAAATTTTTGGGCCGGATGTGCTTTTCCAGTTTGTATTTCTCCTTGATATGTCAAACAATATTCCCTATTGTTAAACTTGGATTCCTTTCAATACTGCATTTATTCGTCTTGGTAAAAAGATGACGTGTGTGTTTCCAATTCAACCAATGCAGATGGTCCATACTTTGTTTTCACAAATTTCAATGATATTGTTTGATGGGGTGTATTTAATTCCAACTCAGATAATTTAATAACGGGTTTACCGGTAAGTTGAGCTTCTCTATTTAATTTTTCTAAAAGATCCATCTAAAATTATACAATTATATATACTAGATATTGTTCTTTAATTTAAAAATATATAATAGTTACCTTGCAAAGTTTATTTTTACACGTATAACAGAAATACGTTTCACTAACTGCAGATAAATTTTAATTACCAAACCACTCTTTTTAAAATATTTTGCATTCATTACGTCACTGTTGCACCCGGGATTTTCATTCTAAAGAAATGTCTCCACCAAAGCAACACAGACCAACATAGTTCAACTTTGTTGGAGATACAAAATGTCTAGAACAAATTTCACCAACAAAGTGTTTAAATATTTAGGGACTTATTAGGTAGAAATATTCTTATTATTTCGTAGTAGAAGTATTGTTATTGTTTCGTTTTACAGTTCACATTATTTTAATCTGTGTTCAAACCAAAGCTACGGTGGGTGTTAACAAAAATAATTACCAAACACTGTCAAAATATAAGCTAGAATGGACTGAATTTTAATTAATTGTTGTTAACTGTTTTAACAATATTAATTAGAATACGGTCCAGTCTAGCCAATATTTTGCTAGATTTTGATATTTATGTTTATATTACTCACCGCAGCTTTGGTTTGAACAGACACCTCTTATTATTTTAGTTATTTTCAAGTGTTTCCATGGCTTTGGCAAGGATATCTGAACCTGTTTGACCATTGCTTTCATACTGTAAAAGAGTTTCTGTTGTATTTGTAAACTGTGTAGAACCTGGACCTGATGCTGTTTTAGGGGTAGCTGAACCTGTTTGATTATTGTTCTGATACTGTAGAAGAGTTTCTGTTGTATTTGTAAATTGTGTAGAACCTGGACCTGATGCTGTTGCAAGGATAGCTGGACCTTGTTTGATTATTTTTCTGAAATTGTATAAGAGTTTCTGTTGCATTCGTATAATGTGCAGCATGTGGATCTGGATAATATACTGGAGATGGTACAGTAACAGATAGGGGACTGTATGATGAACTGGATGACGTCGAATATGGCTGACTATTAAAACCACTACCAAAATCGTATTTACCCATGCTTGCCTCAAATAATATATTTGAAATTAAATGTTCAGCTGTGTTGCGGGCACATTCAGAAGGTAAACTTCTTAATTTGCAAGCCACATGTTCACCAAATATTGAGTAGCTGTCTCGCATTCTCTTGTTTTCATGCATTTCTTTCATTATGGTATAAGCTTCTTTAGTTCTTCCATCTTCATCGTCCATTTTTTTTTTCGTTTAGGTGCTTTTTCCTTTAGGAGACTTAAATATCTTCTGTCGCTCAGTGGATGATGGTCCAGGAGATGCTGGAAATATATTTCTTGACTCAGTTTTTGATGGTCCAGCAGATTCTGATGATGTATTTCTTGACTCAGGTTTTAATGGTCCAGAAGATACTGACGACATATTTATTGATTTAGAATTTTCGTTTGAGCTGTTATTATTAATGATTTCTTGTTCGGGATTTTGTTCTTTTTGGCTAGTTTTGGGCAGGGTTTCAGTGTCTTCACCGGTATCATCTATATCTTGGAAGAATGTTTCTGAATCATCTGCAGTATTTTGTGTTGATGTATCATCGAGTTCGTTTTTGGATGATGATGAATCGCTGTCCTCCTGGAACAATTGAAAAAATAATGAGGTCAAAACTAGTACTTTTTTCCCTTGTATAATAAATATAAATTTTTTATAAGTTGAGTATTTAAATATGATTTTAATTTAAAATTTTAATTGTGAAGATAATAAATAAAAAAAAAGTTATTGTGAAATCCAGTACGCGCATCGACCCCCTGTATAGTACGTTGTGCTAAAGCATGTTTTCTTTTTATTTCAGATACCAGCGTACCCTAGTAAATGGGAAGTTGTTGCAAATGACTTTGAGGTGTTTTGGAATTTTCCAAAATGCGTAGGCGTCATGGATGGGAAGCACATTGCACTAACAGCTCCAAAAAATACGGGCAGTGAATTCTTTATTTACAAAGGATTTTTTAAATAATTTCCCATTCTTCCATTGTCAAATAATGGTTGAAATCCATATTAATGATTGACATGGTGGCTTTTACAGTTTCTTCCAGGTTTAATATCCTTTCCAGCATGTAGTAAGTAGAGTTCCAACGAGTGGGTACAACTTGTAAAAGTTTTAGAGGATTTTTATTTCCCTGGTTTTGTTGGTAAAATATTAGTTTTGTTGTAGTAATATGGCTTCTTTTAAAGTGACCAACAATGTGCTTTACCCGTCCAATAATTTTAATGATTTCATCATCTTTGATACCGTCATGTACTACTAAATTAATAGTGTGAGCAAAGCAGCCATATTGTTTCCAGCGTAGTTTGCAGCATTATCCGAAATATTCTACTCTGTTACGACCCTTTTTAACTCTTCTGCTAGATTTATAGAAATATGTTGAACTGTCAAATTGGAACACTCCAATAAAAGCGAAATCATTTGAAAATTATCGTTTAGAAAATGAGCAGTCACAGTCATGAAGCTCTCCATGTTAATGGAAGTCCAGCAATCGGTAGTTATATACACTTTTTTGACATTGTAAAATATCTTTTGTGTCAATGATGCATTTCTCGTACAAAGCCGGTAACATGGTTTTAGAAATTGTATGGCTGCTTGGTAATTAATAAGATGCGAATACAAAGTCTTTAAACGCCGTTTCTTCAACAATTCTGAATGGCTGATACGTGTCCGTAAAAAGTGTGAGTAATTTCTCATCAATATTTTTTGTACATCTGGTTTTTAAAAGCGCCCGTTGTTTTCCTAGCATCCTCTTCCCCCTCTGATTTTGAACCTTCTGTTGCCACTTGTGAATTGGTACTTATTGAAGCAGCCTCTGAATTTGTACACTCTTGAGATGGTCTTCTTGGTAAAAAGTCCTATAAACAATATCACTGTTTCACTAAGAAACCACAATTTATATAAACCAGATCCTAGAATTGAATATTAACGTTGACAAAATTTTAGAAATAATTTTTTTTATTTATGAATTATGCAATTAAAAATAATTTAAAAAATATAGGTAATAAAAGTAATTTTAAAAAACCGACTTTAAAATCGTGCAGATTGCGTCACCAGATCTTGATCAAATTTATATGGGACCACTACTGCGGTATCCCCTTTCTAACAAGAATTATTGAAATCGGACAACGTGTTAAAGAATTATCGCTGAACATACATAAAAAAAAATATATACCGACGAATTGAGAACCTCCTTCTTTTTTTGAAGTCGGTTAAAAAAATAAATAAATAAATACCTAAGTTATAAGTAAAAACAAGCCATACTGAATAATTTATTATGTATCTACCTCTAAAAACAAAATACCATCTAGATTATTGCTGTTGCCTGAATCAGGATTTAACGATACAGTTGGATGTTTTGATTGCATATGCCGTCTTAAGTTCGTTGTGCTGGTTCTATAAGACAGCTCAACTGCACAAATATTGCATTTTGCAAATGTATTATATAATTCAGAATAAAAATTCCACAAATAACTATTTTTTCTTTTTTTAAACATTCTGTATCAAAATTTACGGGCCCTTTAAATGTTCTAAATAAAATAAAGAATGAATGCAAAAATTCAACGAACGGCAAACGCGAATTTTCGATTGCAAGCTGTCACAGGTTTCTCAGCAGGATCGCGAAAATCGAAAATGGGGTTTAACTATGTTCAAGCTTTGTTGCCATTTTGTCGCTTGTTGTACTATGTTCAGAAGAAAGGTTGCCTAAAAGCGACATTATTTATCGAAACTTCTTGCTTTGTAGCGACTGCCTAGACGGTATCGCTTCTACGTGTATGATAAAGATAGGTATACTTTTTTCTTCCTTTTAATATAAGAGTAAGAGTAGGGTTATAGTCTGTGGTTATAATTATTTTAAATGGTTAGTTTAAAGGTAAGTAAAATATAGAAAATAAAAGCATAAAGTGACAATGAGCATGTTGGAATAGTGCAATGTTATATACAAATAACATTGTTTGAATTAAAAGGTTTACTTACTTACCGAAAGTTGTAGAGACTTGAAGTTAAGGAACACTCAGTATAGTATTATTGATACCTAGTCAACCATTTATGAATTGTATTTGAAACTAAAAATAAAATTCAAATTTAAAACTTAAATTTATAAAATGAAATAAATAGAATGAATCAAAAAAAAATAATAATGATGTGATCAATAAAAGAGAAAATTTGTAAAATAGTTATAAGCTACAGTTTAAACGTTACTAGTTAAAGAAAACAAACAGTGAATAAAGTGATATCTACAAGGAAAAATATAACTTAAGTATGAAAAATTAGCTTAATGAATGACAATTTGTTACCAGAGAAAAAAAAAAAAGATAATAAATCAACAAGATAGACAGACATCAAAAATTTTGGATAAAGAAGTAAAAATCAGATTACATTTAAATTGGAGCAAAGAAACTGGATTAAAGGAGCCCTGCGTTAAGATATTGAGCTATAAAAGGTATTCTAGCTACCATTTTTACAAGGTAATTGACATAAGTAATAATTTGACAAGTGTACACTAAGTGCTGAAGTTACTTACCCTTTCGACTCGCCGAGTCATAATATGCACAACATTAATAAAGACAGTTAAACATATTCCTGCAAGAGTTTGTCACTATTCGAAATACGGACCTAACATTGAACTGAACTGGTTCACAAACAAAACTATAAACTTTCATTTTAATAGGCATTTGAGGAACACTTTTAAAACACATTTGCTAAATTAGTTATAAGGTAGTTTTAGGTGTACATAGTTTAATTTAGTTATTAGCATTGACTGTAGTCGAGCCGTATTGTTTGTTGTTGGCTGATCGTGGTGTCATTTTGGAACTTAAAATTAAATGGGAGTGGCTATTGAGGTTTAATCTAACCGGTGTCTTGTGGTAAACTGTATTTTGGATAGACAACCAACAATACGCAAACTACATCTCCGTTTATGGCACAAACTACTATTTCAACAAGTAGAGAAGTGGAAATAGTGAGTTTGCGTCAGTTGTTGTTCATTTACATTTTCTTTTGATTTATTCTTATTCCAAGGAATGTTTTTTTTGGCAATTTTTGAAAGTTTTATTTGAATAAAAACATATGTTCAATTTTTAAACAAATTTATTTTGATTTGGGGTTTAAATAAAAAAAAATATAAAATATAAAATTTGATAAGTATTATTGTGGAACCGACACCTCTGAAGAAAAGTCTTTTGCTCGTACATATCTGAATAAAAAAAAAAATAAGTAGTTAAAGAGTATAATCTTGGTAAAATTCCAACATGATCATTTAACTAATTGCACTTTAGTCTAATAAAAAAAAAATGATAAAGTTTGATATTAGTAGATATGTATAAAGGCGCTCAACATAAATAAAATAAATAATTACATCTAAGTACTAATACAAACAATATCAAAGTGTCGAAGCCAACGTGGGGCTAGGAGTAAAACGTGGGTATTATAAAAGTGGTAGTATAAATAAAACAGTGGTGTACATAAATAAGTAAAAGGTGATTGGAGTATTATTATTAAAGTAAAATAAAGTGTAAAAGTGAATAAAGAAGAACAGCGATAAAATGGATCTTAGAGATGGGAAAAGAATAGGAGAAGAAAGACAAGAAGAGCTAGAAGGACAGGGAGATATGGAAGTGGAAACAGATATAATTGTTGGTAAAGGAATAGAAGAAATAGAGGACAAAGAAGAACAGACAACGCATGCTGAAGAAAAGAGAGAAGAAAATTACGGAATTAAGATGATATTAATGGAGATAAGAAAACAAGAGGAAAGAAGACAACAAGAAATGCAGAGACAAGAAGAAAAAAGACAACAAGAATTGTTGAGACAAGAAGAAAAAAGACAACAAGAAATGTTGAGACAAGAAGAAAAAAGACAGCAAGACAAAGAAGAAATAAAACAGGAAATAGCGAGTGTAATGAAGAAAATAGAAGAGTCAAAGTTATACACACAAAGTAAAATAGAAGAAACGAAAAAAGAAATAAGAGTCGAGATGATAGCTAGAATAGAAGAAGTAGAGGAGTTACAACACACAAAATTAAAAGAAACTGAGAACAATCTTAAGAAAGAGATGCAAGAAAAGGAAATTAATATTAATTCAAGAATGGGGAAAATTGAGAATAAAATAGAAATGAACAAAGAAGAGATTAAGAAAGTAGAAAGAGACATTATGAAAAACAATAAAAATATCCAGATGGTAGAAGAAAAAATTAACAAAGAAATACAAATAAATTTTAACATATCTGAAGAAGAAAATAAGAAAACAAGAAATGAGCTAAAAGGTGAGATACAGAGCATAAAAAGTCAAATAGAACAAGGAAGAAGAGGAATGACAGAAAATATGGAAAACGTGGGATTTAGAGCGATGTATAGCGGGATAAATCATAAATTTGATGGCAATATTAAAAGATTACACCCAAAGATATTTATGAAAATTTTGAAAAATAAAATACGAGGAATAAGCGATATTGAAGATATAAAAGAAATTATTCGGGACCATCTGGAAAACCACCCGTTAATATGGTTTGCAGCAAGGGAGAAAGAAATCTTAATTTTTAATGACTTTGAAAAATTGTTTTTGCAATATTTTTGGGGGGAAAACATTCAGGCATCAATTAGTGAAAATTTATATTTTGGCAAATTTTTAGAGAATAAAAGTTCTAGTTTAAATAATTATGCGATTCATTTACATGCAATGACTCAGTATTTAGAACCGCCAATTCCTGAAGCGGAAATTATTATGTTTATTTCTAGGCATTATAAAGCGGAAATAGGAGAAACTATTGCAATACAAAATATAAAAACTTTGGATCAATTATGCAACTATCTTGTAAGAGTAGAAAGAAATTTGGCAACACAAAATAGTAATAATAATGGCTTTTATAACAATACAAATAATTCTGGGAACGATTTTAATTATAAATATAAAAACGAATATAATTATAATTTCAATAAAAATAACAATTTTAATAAATATAATAATAATGATGGCGCCAATGATAATCAATATTACAGAAGACACAACAATTACAATGACTATAGACGTTATAACAATGGCAACAATACAAACTATAACAATAATAACAAACTTAGAAGTAACAATACGAATTATAACAACAAATACAATAACAATTATAACAATAATGAAAATAGATACCAACGGAATGAAAGAAATAACAGATACGATGACAATTCAAACAGACATAATCAAGAAACAAGCTATGGAGCTCAAAGACCACATGAAAGAAGAAATTCAGAAGATAACATGCATACACGAAATCAAGGATATGAGAATAGAAGAGTAAATTATCAAAGAATTGATGATGGAATTACAAGAAATAGGTCGGAAGATAGAAATCAAGACATGACTGGTATGAATGTAATTGAGACTTGTACAGGACAAACGACTGCACAAGTACATAATGAAAATCCTTTTTAAAATCGCACTCACCAAAAGAGCAAAATCTGTATATCTGTGCTTATGAAAATCCTATAGAATTTATAGATTTTTATAAGAATTCAAAATTAGATGTAAATATTGGTTTAATTTTAATAAATTGTTTAATAAATAATATCAGGGCTAAAATACTTATTGACACAGGTTCTGAAGCTTCGTTAATTAGTCAAAACTTGGTAAATAAATTAAATATTGCAGAAGTTAACATAATTAAAATACCAAAATTAAACTTAGTAGGTGCTAACTCTAAAAAACTGTGTGAGATTAGTAGGTCAATAAATGTAAATTTAAATATTGAAGGCAAAATAATCAATGTACAAATGTTAATAGCTCCTAACATTGAAACAGAGGTAATTATAGGGTCTGATGAACTGGAGAAACATAGAGCCATCATAGATTATGAAAAAAGACAAATCCAAGTGGATGGAAAATGGGTAGACTTTGAAATAAATCAGAAGGAAGAAAATACCAGAAAATTGGGAAATATGTACAGTGAAGAAATAGGTGTAAAAGAAGGTATAGAGATGTATCAAAAGGATGAGGTAATTGAAGAAATAGGTATAAATTGTTCCAAGGAATGGATAGAAGAAATTAACAAGTTGATTAAGAAACACCAAGGTCTATTTTCAAAGGAAAATAGAGTAGCTGCTAATTATGTACATAGAATTGAAGTAAATGAAGATATAAGAAATTTCAAGGCCAAAACGTACCCAATTCCCTATAAACACAAGGATAGAGTTCAAGAAGCTATAACTGAATTATTAAATAATAAAATAATTGAAAGAAGTACAACACAGTACATAAACCCTATAGTGGTAGTAGTTAAAAAAAAAATGGTGAATTACGACTATGTCTTGATGCTAGGACTATTAACAAATTTTCAAAGCCTCAATATGAAGCACCTATGTCAGTTGAAGCTATTTTAGGAAGAATTACTAAAACTACAATCTTTTCAAAATTAGACTTAAAGCACAGTTTCTGGCTTATTCCGTTACATGAGGATAGTCGAGACTTTACGGGTTTCTCTATAGATGGAGAAATTTACAGATTTTGTGTTGTGCCATTTGGTGTGCAAAGTGCATGTAGTGCGTTAGTTAAGGCACTCCATAAAATTTTAAATAAATACGAATCATTTGTTCTTCACTACATTGATGATATTTTAATTTTCTCAAAGAATGCAGAAGAACATCTATTTCATGTGCAGACAGTGTTGAAGGAACTGGACTTCGCTGGTCTGAAATTAAATTGTAATAAGTGTGAGTTTTTTAAAAGTGAAGTTAAATATTTAGGATACAAATTGAATCAGAATTATGTACAATTAGATCCTGACAGAATAAAAATAATACAAGAATATGCAAGACCGAAGAATTTAAAAACGTTAAGAGGATTTCTTGGCATGCTTAATTATTACAAGAGGTTAATTCCTGACCTTAGTCAAAAGGAAATACCATTAATTGAACTGCTTAAGAGAAATACTAAGTGGGAATGGAATACACAAAGAGAACAGGCTTTTCAAGAAATAAAAGCACAATTTGTTGAGAATCTCAAAATATATCACCCTATATATGAAATACCTTTTATTCTTAGAACCGATGCCTCGATACAAAGATTAGCAGGTGTATTGGTGCAATACCAAGAGGAAGGGGAAGTACCAATATGTTTTGTTTCTCGTACTACCAAGAAACATGAAAAGAACTACAGTGTTAGTGAACTTGAACTAACTAGTATAATCTTTGCAGTAACTAAGTTAAGATTTTATTTAATAGGCAATCAGTTTAGTATAGAAACTGATAATCAAGCTCTGACATCAATATTGAATAATTAATTTGGAAATAATAGGATTCATCGCTGGTCATTACTCTTACAAGAGTATGATTTTAAAATTAAGTTTGTTCCTGGCCACTTAAATATTGTTCCAGACTCAATCACTAGGATGGAAGAAGAATCGAGGGGTAAAAATAAACAAATTAAAATAGGAGTAAATTTATTGAAGAATGAAGAGGGAATATTTTCAAAATTGAAAATAATAGAAGATCAAACCAAACTAGAAGATAAGGAAAAACAAAGAGCATTATTTAAGGATGAGATTTACTATAAAATTGTAAATGAGACAGAATTATATGTCATAACACAAGAGCTAACGAAAGAAATCTTAACAGAACTACATTTGCAATATGCACACCCAGGTAGTCGAAAAACTTGGTTGATATTCAGAGAAAACTACATATCTAAAGGTGATTTGGCTATATCTAAGGAAATTTCAACAAAATGTGCAATTTGTCAGTTAGCAAAAGAAAAAAATATGCATAATGAAAATGTACCAAAAACAATTTCTGCAGAAAAACCATTGCAGATAATTGCTATTGATTTCATGTCAAACCTTATACCAAGTGTAGAAAAAAATAAAAATATTTTAATAGTCTTGGACATATTTTCTAAATTTATTAAATTATACCCTACGAGGAAAACAAACACAAAAATTGTAAAAAACTGTTTAAAAGATTATTTCATTAATATAGGATTACCAAATTATTGTATAATGGATAATGCAACTTACTTTAATAATGAACAGTTAAAATGTTGGTTAAAGAAGTCCAATGTTTATGCAACATATACAAGTGTCAGACATCCAAGCTCAAATCCCTCAGAAAGGTACATCAGAGAGATAACTAAATACTTAAGAATATTGACACATAGTCATCACCAATTATGGGAACAACAGTTGTCGAATATTGAAGAATTTATCAATGGTGTTCCAAATACTGTAACAGAAGTGCCTCCGATAGTACTAATGAAAAAGGTTCTTCCAAATAGGCCATGGTTTTCTAAAAATAAAGAAAATTATGAAATGCTAATTGAAAAGGTAAATAATAGACTCAAAAGACAATGGGAGAAATTTATTAAGAGAAAAATGAAAAATATTAGGAAACAAGTTACTTTTAATAAAGGAGAATTGGTAATAATTAAGGCATTACGAGTCCCTAATAGAAGGGAAAACAAGTGTACAAGGCTTCAGTTGCCTTTCGAAGGGCCATACGTTATTGATAATGTAAATGGTATTAATAGCTATCTTCTAAAAGATCCGATAACATTTAAAATAAGAGGAATTTTTCATATCAGCCAGCTATACAAATTTTGTTCATAAAAAAATTAAATATTTAACGGTGAAATTTAATTTGAATGTAACAGTATATTGACTTTAAAATAGTACCATGACTTGACAACAGGAAAATAAACTTGAGTCAAAATTGCATACGATGATTAATAAATGTTAAAATTTAAGGAATAATTAAGAAATAGTAAAATGGGGAGATAGTAGATAAGACTCATAAAGTATCACCAATTAAAATATAACCTATGTAGCATAAAGGTAAAAAAAAGTGTAATTTAAAGGATAATATTATTAAATATTAAATTTTGAATGTATAATGAAAGAATAGTGAGTAATATGAAGATTATATTGTTGATATGTGATAATAATTAAATAGTTTATGGTTAAATAAAGAAATAATTAAGTAATAGGCATGAAGTACAAACATTTATGCTGCATTGATTAAATTATTGAGAATATTGGTGATAATTTATCAGATCAATAAAATAGTGTTATATTTAGCAAAAATTTAAATAAAGTTAAAATTGGTATTCTCATTTCTTTTGTTCAAAATAAATGAGAGATACAAATTTTGGGAAGTTGTTATAGAAAATAAAAGCATAAAGTGACAATGAGCATGTTGGAATAGTGCAATGTTATATACAAATAACATTGTTTGAATTAAAAGGTTTACTTACTTACCGAAAGTTGTAGAGACTTGAAGTTAAGGAACACTCAGTATAGTATTATTGATACCTAGTCAACCATTTATGAATTGTATTTGAAACTAAAAATAAAATTCAAATTTAAAACTTAAATTTATAAAATGAAATAAATAGAATGAATCAAAAAAAAATAATAATGATGTGATCAATAAAAGAGAAAATTTGTAAAATAGTTATAAGCTACAGTTTAAACGTTACTAGTTAAAGAAAACAAACAGTGAATAAAGTGATATCTACAAGGAAAAATATAACTTAAGTATGAAAAATTAGCTTAATGAATGACAATTTGTTACCAGAGAAAAAAAAAAAAAGATAATAAATCAACAAGATAGACAGACATCAAAAATTTTGGATAAAGAAGTAAAAATCAGATTACATTTAAATTGGAGCAAAGAAACTGGATTAAAGGAGCCCTGCGTTAAGATATTGAGCTATAAAAGGTATTCTAGCTACCATTTTTACAAGGTAATTGACATAAATAATAATTTGACAAGTGTACACTAAGTGCTGAAGTTACTTACCCTTTCGACTCGCCGAGTCATAATATGCACAACATTAATAAAGACAGTTAAACATATTCCTGCAAGAGTTTGTCACTATTCGAAATACGGACCTAACATTGAACTGAACTGGTTCACAAACAAAACTATAAACTTTCATTTTAATAGGCATTTGAGGAACACTTTTAAAACACATTTGCTAAATTAGTTATAAGGTAGTTTTAGGTGTACATAGTTTAATTTAGTTATTAGCATTGACTGTAGTCGAGCCGTATTGTTTGTTGTTGGCTGATCGTGGTGTCATTTTGGAACTTAAAATTAAATGGGAGTGGCTATTGAGGTTTAATCTAACCGGTGTCTTGTGGTAAACTGTATTTTGGATAGACAACCAACAATACGCAAACTACATCTCCGTTTATGGCACAAACTACTATTTCAACAAGTAGAGAAGTGGAAATAGTGAGTTTGCGTCAGTTGTTGTTCATTTACATTTTCTTTTGATTTATTCTTATTCCAAGGAATGTTTTTTTTGGCAATTTTTGAAAGTTTTATTTGAATAAAAACATATGTTCAATTTTTAAACAAATTTATTTTGATTTGGGGTTTAAATAAAAAAAAATATAAAATATAAAATTTGATAAGTATTATTGTGGAACCGACACCTCTGAAGAAAAGTCTTTTGCTCGTACATATCTGAATAAAAAAAAAAAAAATAAGTAGTTAAAGAGTATAATCTTGGTAAAATTCCAACATGATCATTTAACTAATTGCACTTTAGTCTAATAAAAAAAAAATGATAAAGTTTGATATTAGTAGATATGTATAAAGGCGCTCAACATAAATAAAATAAATAATTACATCTAAGTACTAATACAAACAATATCAATATATATATATCTTGGAATCTTGGGATTTTCAGCAAAAATCTTACAAATGTGTACTCTGTTAAGTATTTATTCCAAGCTTTCGAACATGATTATGTTCATCTTCAGGGAGCTACAATATTAATTTTTACAGAGGTTATAAGTTAAACAATTTTGAAAAGACATATACTTACAACTCAGTGAGAATCGTTGCGTACATGTGGTGTTATATTAATAAAAAATTACGGTACATCACAAAACGAGACAAAAAATGGTTGATAACAATCCTGTTAGCCAACAAGTTTATATTTTTAATTTTACGTTAGGGCACATGGTCAAATTTTTAAAAACAATTAATAAAATTCACATCTAACACCGTTCGGTACTAGAAACGAAAATGAAACTTTTTTTATGTTACTATTTGAACTATTTTTAGCGTGGGTACAGAAGGTCAGTTGTCATATGTCTGTCAACCGTCAGTCAAAAACAGTAGGAGAAAGAAGAAACTGTCAATGGCCTATGTCACTATGGGATCTTTATATGTGGTATATCCCATCAATAAATAAATAAATACGAATTCATGAAAATATAATTTTTAAATAAATTGTATGTCATGACATGTATATAAAATTGTAAATTCTAAAGTCATAATTATTATCAACAATATTTTGTTTCCCTCGCGATGAGTTCAACCTTTTGTCTTCGCTAGAACTGCCACGAAAGGTTATCTAAATGATGACGGCAATTTAATGTGTATGACGTAATGAAAATGAAAATGAAAAAGATATGTAGTGCAAGTATGTCGCTACATACCTCCCCCTTATATAAAAAATGTATTGTCAGTCATCAAAAGTCGATAAGGTCTTGATTGTTGCATATTTCTATATCTACGAGTACCTTTACCCTAATCAAAACAAAATTTTAATATGACATTGATTGAAATTATTAATGTAATTGTCAAAAATATGTCATCAGTAATGTCAGTATTTTCTATAAATAATGTTGTATTTTAGATCGTGTTCTGGATGAATTATCCATACTTTGATTATCGAAATTGCCCCGTTGTTAAGTGTTTAGTAATTCTATGTTATCTAGCAGGTTCTTTCTATTATATAAAGAATACTGCCATTGATACAATTAAGAATTACCATACTATTAGGACAGTTAGTGTCCTAAATAGAAAAACATTAACGAAAAGAAGGCATTAATAGTTAAAAAATTCTACGATCTAATAAAAAGTAATGTTAATCATGACGTACAAATAGAAATATTTTTTGTTTTTTTTTTAAGTCTTTATTCTTTAAATATCAATGTGTAAATGTGCCTATTTGGTAAGTTAAAATTTCCTTTTCATTCAGTTATTTGTTTTTTATCAATGTGCAAAAAAAATGTACCTATTTGATAAGTTATTTGTTTTTATTTAGTAATTACTATTATGCAGACAGGTTCTTCCTTATGCGAAGAATACTGTCAATACAAGATATAAGTAAAAACTGATTTTATTGGTCTTTTGGACAATTATGGTCCTTAATAGAGTAAAAAATATTAAATATACTAGTTACATGTAGTTGGACAATTAAGGTCCTTAATAAAACTACTGGTTGTATGTTTGGACAATTACGGTTCGTAATAAAAAATGCTATTCAATATATTTGGACAATTAGGGTCCGTAATAAAAAATGTTAGTTGCATGACTTCGGTTATGTAGTGTTTATTTGCGTTTCGTTAATTTGTACGTTATTTTCTTAATTAAGTCGTCATGATTAGAATTGGTCATTTGTAGGGTTTATTAAATAAATAGTCGGTTAAAATGCTTTTTACATGGTCAAAAATATGAAAATAATGTCAAAAATGATAACTAATGATAGAAAAAATGAATATTTTCAATTCGTGGCAGTCAGCGACAAAAAGATTAAACTCACCGGGTTTAATGTATCTGGAGTCCAATCCACGTATCTTGTTCGGAACTTTTCGGAATTTTCCGGAGGCGTACTGGATCTACATTTCTTCTTAGTAGGACCCGTTAAAGAATCCAGGTTATCGGGAACCGCAGCAGGCTCAAAAAACCGAGGTACGGCCAAAAATAAAGCCGTCGCTAACGCGTACTATCCATAAGTATCTCACCAACAAATAGTATCAGATAGATGTATCCTCAAAATCTTTGAAGGTCGGGCATTCTACGGAGTCACCAAATATGGGATCTTTATATGTGGTATATCCCATCAATAAATAAATACGAATTCATGAAAATATAATTTTAAAATAAATTGTATGTCATGACATGTATATAAAATTGTAAATTCTAAAGTCATAATTATTATCAACAATATTTTGTTTCCCTCGCGATGAGTTCAACCTTTTGTCTTCGCTAGAACTGCCACGAAAGGTTATCTAAATGATGACGGCAATTTAATGTGTATGACGTAATGAAAATGAAAATGAAAAAGATATGTAGTGCAAGTATGTCGCTACAGTCACCTAAGCCCTAACAGTTCAACATCTCTGATACTGCCAAACTGATGGTTGAGAGTCATATGATGAAATAAATTATTTAAATATTATATTTTATATATTAAATGTCAGAAATCATTGCAAGAAGGTATTACGGATAAAATTATGATTTGTTTTTCAAGATGTCACTAATCCTATAAGCGACGCACATACGTTGATTTCAAGGATTTAGGCGGTCAAAATTATTTTACAGTGTATTTTGGCTTTAAATAACATATCTTTTTGGAAAGTATTGCCCATTCTCAAATTAGCATATTTTCCCGCCAAAACCTTAAAAAAATGAGAAAAAAAAGACAAAGTTTAAAAAAAACCTTTTTAATGACAAATTTTACGAACAAATAAATATTTTGATTACACATTATTAATTTAGATACAAATACATATTTTAAAAGATTTGATTATTTGTTTATAGATCAATCTTGATCTGTGTCTGAAATATCTGATTCGATATTCGGGTCACCTGGAAGTAACATATTTATTGTTTCAGGGCAAAATGATTTTAGTTTAAGGCTTTTTTTTGTTTGTTTCATGCTACTTAATAATGGGTCTGAACTTAGTAATAATCTATTATATATATCGAGGTTGCAGTCCTCCCTTGAGAACTTTCTAGCATAGTTTTCACGATATAACCGAAAATGCTTATTTCTGGCTTCTGCTGCCTCTTCCGACAACTGTCCTATGGGCAATAAAGCAATTTCAATTATAGCTGCACCATGAATTAATATTTTATGCATGGTCGGAGTCATTGGGTGCCATCCATATAGGTCGACATACAATTTCGCAGTAGCCATGGCATATTCATCAAACTGCTGGACATCTATTTTATGACCACTTGAGATAGTTTCCAGTATAACCTTCAGTCTATATATTAATTCAAAATCAACTTTTGTTATATCGGCAGCTAATTGAGGGTTTTCGAAGAATCTTCTGCTAGTGTTACCATCATTGGTATTCCCGAAATTAGCTTTTGGCATGTCGACTAGCAATCCAGTTTCTTTTCGAAATCTTTCTTGAATATGTTTTTTTGTAAGTACTTCTAACTCCCTTTCTTCGTTAGTTCTCCTCTCTCGATACTTTTTTACTGGTAATTTATACGCCAGATGCAAAACGCTTTCGAACAATCTAATCCTGGCGTGTAGTATAGATAGACCAAATTCAATAGCTTTAGAAGTTGTATACTTTTGGGACAGATTGTTAAAGTCTTTAAATGTTGCTCCACATATATAACACCGACTTGTTGATTTTGTATCTGTTGCAGCATTACACACCTTACCATCGATCATCGTCATTTTGAAGATATGTTCAAATATGAATTTACTTCCATGAAAAATTACTTCAGTAGATGTTAACTTCTTGGCAGATTCTTCAACGTAACTGATTTCCTCCTTTGTTACATCAGTAGATTCTTTGACAAACCTAAATCGAATTGGTCTGCAATATCTAGGCGATGACGGTGTTGGGTTTTGCCAAATTATTTTTTTGCCTTCTTTGCCACACATTATTCGAAGTGGTACAAAAGAACTCAGAAATATATTTGCGTCTGAAGCAGTGTCATCGTCGAATTTTTGTTTATATTTGGCTTGTTGGGATCCGTCACAACCCCATTTACAGATAATTTTCAAAGAATTCCTTTCATTGTCCTTTAAAGTACAAAGGATTTCTTCTAGCGCCATTGATAAGCGCTTAACTGTATTATCAATTAGGCTTTGTAAATTGCTTTCTGCAGAGGTACTTGTGACAGTCATGCTATCTTTGGGCGGATAACATTCTGTTTTTGCCTTTAACAATAGGTTGTAGCACGGATAAAATGATTTATTTGTATTCCTGATGATTTCATATTGTCTCTTGGTCAAATCGGCTTCAACAAACATGGCTAGGGCTTGTAATGGTGTAAAAGAAGTAATTTCGTCTTGGTCTGATTTTCTGTATGCGTTTCTGTATTTTCCTGCACGAGTTGGAGAATTTGTTATTTCTTTTAATATTTTCGAAGCATCCCTTTTTCCTCGAACCTGTAATGTTGTTTGCGCTGCATGAACAATTACTTCTTTACTAAGCGAAGAACGTATTTCTTCTGTTTTTCTTCTTTTAGTCCTCTCACTACAATCTTCAAATGGTTTAGAAGGCCGACCTAGTCGAGTTTGTTTATTTGCTAACATTTCAAATGTTCCTTCTAACCAAGCTTCATTGGTTTTAAGAAATATTGCTTCTTTTCTATGGGCTTTAGACCATTTTTCTTTGATTGAGGTTTTAAAGTACGCAAATATTTGTTTTAAATTGCTTAGATTATCTGGTGTATCACTATAAGAGGACAACAGGTGATTTTCCAGAAATTTAAGTTTTTCATCCAAGTTAGGCAATTCATGTTGTTGCATTAGATCGTAAAGATATCTGCGGCTAACTATTTTTGTACCCGAAGTACCAGGTGTACCTAAAATAAAGAAAATTGCAGTTAAGTACATTTGATTTAAAATTCCATTTTTTTTTTTAATCCATAAAAAAACATAATTTGGTCATCCGCACCTATCCGCACTCAAATTGTATGTCATTAATTAGCCTAATGTACGAAGTATATAATACAATAACAAGTATTACCCGAGAAGACGCGATAATATAACAAAAAATCCTAATAACATTAAAATTTAGTAAAAACTTCATTTAAAACAACCCTTTATTGAATTTCTATAAATATTATTATATAACGTTAAAAAACATTTAAACATATCAATAAATATTGATTCTTACCTGTATTATTCGAATCCATTAAAATAACTTTAAAATATTAGGTGGACACCACAAAATTTACCTTTGCTTAAATGTTTACACTGAGGACGCTAAGAACAATGACATGCACTCCGTGAGACGACCAAGTTTCAACTAACTACGCGCGCGCACGAAGATAGGTTCGCAAGAGGGGATGGTAAAATATTGTTACTGGAACATTCCTTTGGCTCTCGTATGCTTGTGGTATTTTTAAATTCATTTTAAAAATTTGATTTTTGACCGCCTAAATCCTTGAAATCAACGTATGTGCGACGTCACCCTCTGAGTGAACCATCCCAACGAACTAAGCTAAAAGGTTGTCATCCCCCTTGCCCGGGTTGGAACGGAGCACTCACCTGACGATATCGCGAACAGGGCCAGTGCATTTAGTTTTAATGCAAATTTGTAAATTGGAAAAAACCCACTATGCAATAACCATTGACATTTTGAACAATGTTAAGTATTGGGAAAAATACTCAAAAAGTACTGAGAAAAACGGATGAAATTTTGATTTGATAACAAACATGTCACAAGCCTGTTGGTGGTGTCACCAGCTGAGCAGGAACCAAAACACTCAAAAAGAGTTAAAGTCCCTCCTCAACTATTCTGTCACCACCCACAAGACCAGTGCATTTGGAGATGACTAAAAAATGAAATTTTAACATTGGGGCATATACATCAGAAGTTCCTGACATGTCTCCACTAACAACACCGTGTTTGTCAACATGTAACAGATATGAGAATATTTCACTGAGGTGTTTGATATCTGTTCTTTTATTAATGCAGTTTTCATTTTGATAGATATGTGCCATTTCTAGAAACTGTCTTTTAGAAATATTAGTTTCTCTTTCTAGCACAGAAACACTATCATAATTCATTATATGGTCATTTTTGCTGACGTGTTCTGCCAAAGCACATCTTTCAGGGTGTAATCTACAGTCACTACGGTGGGAGGTTATGCGATCTTTTAGGCATTTAGCCGTTTGTCCAATGTATATCTTTTGACATGTGCCACAAGGGATACTGTAAACTACACTACTCAAAGATGTTTTTGGAACTTTATCTTTTAATTTTGAAAACACTATGTTGTTAGTGAGGACAAGTTTTTCAGCGATTTTTATGTTTTCAAGTGGTTTCAATAATTTTGTGAGTTTAGGTGTAATTTCCTTAATGTAAGGCAATGTTACATATTGGATGTTTTGTACTAAGGAAACACTATTAGGTGGTATATCATTGACAACCTCACCTCTATTGCTTACGTTAACGTTTGAATCATTAATAACATTGCCATTTGTAAATATGGATGATGTGCTGAACAATATCTTTTTTAGTAAGTCAGGTGGATAGGAATTATCTAGGAATAACTGATATAAGAGTTTCAAATTTTTGTCATGGAAGGAAGGATCACTTATTTTGACAACTCTGTTTTTTATTTCTTTGATTGTATTGATTTTCGTAGACTGTTTATGGTAAGACCAATAATTTATATATCTGCCTGAACTAATAGGCTTTCTATACCAATCTACTACAATCTTGTTATTCCTACGGATGATCTTAGTATCTAGGAAGGGTACACTATTCAAAGGATCTTCAGTTTCTAATGTAAACTGGATATGTGGGTTGTAACTATTAAAGTACCATAAAATCTCATCCACGAAATTCGCTGGTAAGGTTAAAATAATGTCATCGACATATTTCTTTATAAAAGGAATATTGACAGGGATTACTCGTAAGATAATGTCAAGCACCTCATCCATTACAAAGTTAGCAAGTATAGGGGAAATTGTACTACCCATTGGTGTACCAAACGTTTGTCTGTAATGTTTGTTGTTGAACGAAAAATAATTGTTTTCAAAAACAAGTGTGAGCAATTCTATAAAAGTGCTATTATCAATGCTACAACACCCACTAATGTTCCTCCATTTTTTGTTGATAGCCATAACACAAATATCAAGGTAAACATTACTAAACAAGGAAACTACATCTAGACTAGCTACCACATAATTTTCAGGAATCTCTATATTATTCAGCAATTGGTATACTTCAAATGAATCTTTGATGTAATATGGATTATCATAATCATAGGCTTTAGTTAGAATATCTGTGAGGTATTGTGCAATATTACTAGTAGGTGTGCCAATAGATGCGATGATAGGCCTAACAGTTAATGGATTTTTATGTATTTTTGGCAAAGAGTAAAATTTTCCAGAAATGCCTGTATAACAAGTGAACTTTTTCTTGGTAATATCATTTATCTTGTTAAGAATTTTAAGTTTTCTAAGGGCACTATTACATTTGTTCTGAACAGACATCGTTGGATCTAAATTTAGTTCCACATACGAAGAATCATTATCAATGATATTTGTTGATAACTCAATATACTGTTGTCTGTTCATAACGACTGTAACATTCCCTTTGTCTGCTCTTGTTACAATGATATTAGGATGTTCTTTCAAGAAATTGTTCGATTTTTTGAGCAAAGATTTGAAAAAATTGTTCTTTTTGAATTTACTATTATGAACTGCATTAGTAATGATGTTAGTAGACTTTGCTATGCAAACATTTTGTACTTCTTTATTATCTATCCTAGATGTAATGTTATCTATTTCTGCTAGTATCTTTTTGATTGAAATATCACAACCTATCACAGGTTCTATACTAAATTTGGGGCCAAGAGCCAAGAATTTGGAAATATCCTCAGGAATCTGTACATCTGAGAGATTTTTGATCCAGTGTGGTTTACTATTCAATTTTTTGGTGAGTTCGGTGTTAATTAATCTATCTAATTTTTCCATATTCTTCCTCTTAACGCTATGAAAGATTCTATTGTATGAATTATGTTGAAATGCTTTAAAATTATTAAAAATATCTAAGTTTGTACAAGTACTAATATCTGACTTTAATTTTTCTAAATTAATCTGAAGTTTAATTAATATTTTATGATTATTATTAATTTCAAAATTCAATAATTTATTTCCTAACCTAAGGTGTGTGTCCTGATTAATGAAGGTGTCCTGTCTGTCAAGAAGATGATGAACTGGTAGTAGTGAATGATGAATGTGTGGTGGTAATAACCCAAGCTTTCTACACTTAAGTAAGAAACAACTTCGGTTCTTCTCTTTGGCTAATTTTTGGTAAGTTTTCGTCCAAAGTTTCATCTTATTAACTGCGATGTCACCGTATGTAGCCTTGATGGTCTGGTAGAATCCCATATCAGTATCTATAAAAGCCAAAAATGGCTTAGTCTTTGCCGACTAGTTAGAAAATAAACTAAAGAATCTTGGGATTTTCAGCAAAAATCTTACAAATGTGTACATATATATTACCTATTTGTATATTTATCATAAACATATTTCAGATGCTGCCCATTCAAATTTATAACCGGGTTCTTCTTTAGAATAAAGAAAGGCGAGAGGCCATGAATCAAATTAATTTAGAAAGGCGTATTCAAAGAGCCGAAAATGACCCATTTTTTATGCCTGATAATAATTTTATACAATTATTTAGATTATCTAAAGAAATGGTGCGGGATATTTTGATACCATCATTGTTTCCTCATTTACATGTTTAAAGTGAATTGGCAGTAAATTCTATTCTCAGCATATTGTTAACATTAAATTTTTTTGGTACTGGCTCATATCAGAGGTCTGTGGAGGATAATTTTAATTTTCCAACTTGCCAGCAAACTGTTTCAAATATTATAAAAAAAGTTTCCTCCTTGATTATAAGTTAACTAGCCAATCAATGGATTGTATTCCCAAAGAACGAGAAGATTTAAATAGAGTTAAAGGGAGGTTTATGGAAAAGATTCAGTTTCCTGGGGTACTAGGAGCAATTGACTGTACCCATATTGCCCAATTTCCTTTGTAACATTTTTTTCCCATAATTGCTAATAATCTCTTTTCTAAATTACTTAAAGTTAATGGAGTTCCGGGACCACCTCCTGTTTTTTTAAGCTTGTGTCTATTTCTGCTGCTTTCCCTTTTGTTTTAGACTTCCAAATATTTAAACACAAACAATATTTCATTCAACTAAACTTACTTTCTTATACTCATTGATTGTGAGAGAGCCATAGCCCAGTGCATTTAACTTATTAGTTAATTGTTTCCACAACTTTTTCAAGTCATTATGCCCTGACAATCCAACAAAAGAATTTGTTATTATTTGTGGGTACCATTTCGCAAAATTTATTGTCGTTTCAAAATGTTCCGAACACAGACGCATAGTTTTCTCTTCAAATATAAAAATAGGAAACAAACAACACGACCACATTACCATTATAACTAATCAAAAATAAAATTCCCTACCTTTTGACAGTAAATTATCGCCAGTACCGAAAATACACAAACTGTTTTTCTACTATCGCTTTCTTTTGAATGAAGTTAAAACGTTTTAAAATGTCGCTTTCTACATCGCTAACAAGCTACCGCTTTGTGGCTTCAGCATAGTTGAACCCATGATCGGATATCGCTATCGGGTAAGTCGGCGTAGCATAGCGCAGAGTACAGAGAGCTTTGCTCACCGTTAGCAATCTCATTGGTTTTGGTTTCGATTCCGATGCGACGACCAGGCAGCAATTGGGAAATACCTCTGAAAAAACGCAGTCACAATTTGTTTTGCAAAGCTATTACAGATTGCGATTGTAATATCACTGCGATCAAGTTGCAGTTCGCGATTTTAAGCTCATCTCTAGTTTAAATATTGTTGCAAATTCTTGTTCAGCGTTTGATCTCATTTTCTCAATCATCCCATTAAGATTGTTCACCATGTTCATGGCATCCAAAAGATCGATATCTCCACGTTGCAAAGATCAAGCAAGGGGTAAGCTTAAGGAAAATACTTAACCCATCACCTTTAAACTGATTATGAAGTATGAACTGTGAAGTGCACATATGAGCTGCGATGCCATCGAAGCTAATTCTAGATCATCCCACTGTAAAACTTCTTCAAGAGCCTCATTGACAGCAGGTGACATTTCTTGGCACTCAACCCACCTAGTTGGGCAGAGTTGTTTTAGACGGGTAGATTTGGCTTCAGGAAACAGTTTCTCAATTGCTCTTTTAATAGCCTCCATTCGTTTTGGAGTGTTAAAGAACACGCAGCGTTTTGTTGCAGTCCCACTGAAATTTCTGATCTCAGAAACTGAACATGATGTACTTATAGCAAGGTTTAAGCAATGGGATGCACAATGGGCATATATTGCATTCGAATGCTCTTTCGTTACATAAGCTTATGCTCCGATGAATTTTCCACTCATTGCTGAGGCCCCATAATATTCTTGTCCCCTAAAAAACTTTGTAGCGATTCCAAACTCCCGTAGGGAATTTAAAATGATTGTCGCAAGGTTCTTACCTGTTAAATCAGAAACAGGTACAAACTGAAGGAAATCTTCTCTAATGCCATTATTATGTAGGTATCTCACGCCGATTGATGTTTGTTCTTGCATTGAGACTTCTGTCGTTTCATCTGCAAGAACAGTAAAACATTTCGCTTAATTTACCATCTCAACCAATTTCTTCAGCATTATATCATTAGTAGCATAAATAATTTAATTTTATGTTTTTGGTGAGAGATAAAGTGCATTTTTCGATCTTTTTTCTAAATGCTTTTTCAAATCCTTATTTTCAGAATCAGCTCTGAATCTTAGAAAAGCTCGGAAGTGTCCCTCATTTTCAACCGGACAAACTTTCAAATAAACTTCCCATGGTCTCTATGGGCTCGAAGTGGTATACCCTGCCGATCACAAAGCAATACAGTTTCAATTATTGGTAGGACTGCGTTATTTTCAATAATTTGTTGCTGCAGAGCTGTTTTGTAGCATCTGGACACTCGGTATCGTGCCCCTGTATGTTTTTAAACAATCTTCAGCCTTAGGTATACAGAGTTTATAGTATTCATTATTTTCGTGGTCATTGAATTGTTCCACCGCGTCCTTCCAACGTCTAATAGGCTTTTTACTAAGACTGGAAGTCTCTTCCTGCTCTAACAGATGAAAACAATGAACAATATTTGCAGTAATCTCCGTCTTCAAACTTGGAGTAGAGCAGCCATTTCCACCTTGACAACCATCTATACTGAAATTTATGGTTTCGGGCTCCAGATCCTGGAAATTTGAAAATACATTCAGGAATCCATTATCACTCTTCTTTCTTCATCGACAATCTGCAAAAGAATTTGCACTTATTTAGTACATCAGTTAATTAAGCGACATCAGAAAATTAAATAATACTATCTCCTAATTTAACCTTATATTAACCCCTTGAAGCTCCACTACTTAATTCTTAATTTATTTACGATAGATCAACTATTTGTTTATGATCAGTAAATAGAAAATTTTACTTGTTTCCAAAATTATACCAATATCATTAGCTTCTCCTGGTGGACCTGGCTGTGCAACTGGCATGTCTGAATAAGTTGAAGGTACACATACTTTCATTCAAAGAAGCTTGTATTTCTATAGTCATTGTTAGTTGCCTTCGATCTGATTTTCTTAAAAAACTTTAATATTGAAGTGCGTTTTCCCTCATCATTAGGGTTCATATTCAAATTTAAAAAAAAATATGAAAAAAAAACTCACTAGCCTAGTAAATGCCGCACTTGACTTGACCGTGGAAACGCAGAATATTTGAAAAAGGTTGGAACAGGGCAACACAAGTGTAGCGAGCAGAACTGACTGACTGACTCTGGAGTGAGCGTTGTGATAACATACTTCAGAACCAGACGGGTCACGTGACTTATAGGTGGCGAGAAGACGATTCCGCTAGCAAAAGTAGGAAAGATCGCTGGTAAGAGAGGGAATTTTGATTCTTGCTTGGGTCTTTATAACTTTTAAAAAGCAAAATCTTTAAATTTTTTATTTTTTTAAAATTGTTACATACAATTTGTTTTAATTTCCTCTAATCAATGGGGGGGGGGGGGTTACGTCCCCAATAACCCCCTCGTTATGAGCTTGATGAGCACTCTACAGGAACCTAATTTTTTGTTGTAATTCTTTTGAATTTCCGTCAAATTTCCATAATTCCTATATGGTGTCAGTACACTTCGCAAACAGGGATAAGCTGAATCGGCCAAAATATATTTATCTTCACATTTTTGTCGTAAGGAATGAAATAATGGCGAATTTCTGAAAACTCTAGCATCGTGTACTGATCCTGGGAATCCAATGAAAACATCTCTTATTCGGCGTTGAGAATGACAAACTCTTGCACCTAAAAGTATAACAAATATTTCATGAGTGTAAGGTGCATTCATAGTTATAGGTGTTCCAAGTTCTTTTGTTTATATGGATATACTTAACTATACTTGTAAAAATATTAATTTTCATTTTTTCAAAAAAGTAATTCTACATTTCTTTTTCTTGTTAAAGAAATACATTTCAGGTCGAGAAACTTTCATTTTATTGTCCGGAATAATTTTTTAATACAAATTTTTCTCAAGGGCTCAAATGAAGAGCTTGGAAGAAGAAAATGGAAAATCCAAATAAAGCTTTTTATTAAAGCGCTTCCAAAAATGTTTACTTACTTTTGCAAATTCACAATTGTTGTATTTTTTTGTGCACCCTGTACATAAAATCAAGTTTCTCAAAGTTAATCATATTTATTTAACAAGCAAAAGAAAATTTATTTTTTTAAATTTAAAATAAATATTTTTACAAGTCACGGTGGATACACAGTTAGTAGTAAACTTGGTCAAAGAATTAATTAGCTGTGCAGAAACAATGAGTTACAGAAAGTCCTCTTTATAAAATAAATTATAGTCTTTTAAAGATTTGTTTACATAAGTACTAAGAAAGTAGATGTATTAACCGTAGTCTATATATCTTCTTAGTCATTTCTTACATGTAGGCATTTAAAAATTATTTAATTCTGATAATTTTGTAATATATGATGTATTAAAAGCATATCTATTTGTATAAATATTTTTGGTCATTGTCTTGTTTGAGCTCTTTTCGCTTGTAGCTATCACTATTCTAAACAAAAAATCTTAGTACCATATCTTGTACAAATTAATAATGACACAATTCTTTTTTTAAAATAAAAGTATTTAATAAATTGTCTCAAATCAATGCTACTTTTAAGCCTTACACAGTTGCCAAGTCGCATAAACAGTTTACCATTCAATTAAAAGCACAGTAATTCATTTATAATAATTTTTCTTGCCCTAACAATATTTAATAGTATATCTATTGACATTATTTTACTCACCAAGCACCCCTATTTACTCCCTTTCCTGTAAAATTGATAAAATTAATGGAAAAATTGAATTTTTATTTAAAAAAAAATATTTAATTTGCACAATATATAGAACTTAGATTTTTTTGTTTAATAGCAATACTTATGCTTAGTTTTTGCCTAATCTAAAAGATCAAACTAGACATTTACCATATCTATACAGTAGGTACCTGTGTCATCAGTAAAAATAGTTATATCAAAACAAGGTACCTGAACTGAGTAATACTTTTTTCTGTTGAAGAAACTTTCATGGTCTACTTCTGGTGTATCAATTTTGATGTGTGTTCCATCCATGCATCTCAGAACACCCGGAAAACCCATTTCAGAAAAATTGATGACTATTTCAGTTTTTTCTTCCTCACGGCCATGTTATAACATTCTCTGCTTTCAGGCTGAGAAAGTGGGCAACATTTTCAACTATAGAATGGAGACTACTCAACGCGATATTAAATCGATCTGCTACATCTCTAAAAGACGCAGCTTCATGAGTCGCAAACCAGCAAAATATCAAAAGACATTTTTCTGGTGTAATTCTGTCGAAATCAGTGTCTTTCTTAGGATAAAACTCACAATTTTCAAATTCTTCAGTAAACAAAATCACGATATGTCTATCCACTTTAAAATGTTCCAAAAATTGATTGTCAGTATAAGATTGAACAGTTTCTTCTGCGTACAGTTCATTTTTTCGAACAACTTGTGCTCCCTCGGGCATAATTACAGCTAAAAAGTTGTCTTTACTACTTGAGAAACTACTGCTCGAACTCGACGAAGAAAGCATTAACTGCATCACAGGATCCATTTTATAAAAACATAAACTATAAACTCAACGGTTCCATGACAAAACAGAACTTGACAAAACAGAACAGGATAAAACAGAACATGACAAAACAGAACTTGACAAAACAGAACACAGACAAAACAGAACACAGACAAAACAGAACACGGACAAAACAGAACACAGACAAAACAGAACAAGGACAAAACAGAACACAGACATAACAGAACACAGATAAAACAAAACATATCGACTGAGACTGAGAGACTGAGAGAAGTTAAAATCACGTAAGAAATTCAAACTTTATTTGTAGATTTTTAAAACAAGTAAGTCTTATTCAAAAGTAAATCAATGAAGTTTGTACAAAAAATAATCTAACACTGTTAAATATTTATCATACAATTGATTTAAGGTAATGTTACAATATATTTAATCGGGAAATAGTATCAATCATTAACAACAATATCAGAGTAAAGTAGACTTAAATGGTTTTAAAATCTGACCGTCGATATTATGTTTACATTCCTCTGATTTTAATGGGTTTTATTCCATAATGACAGGGATTATAAACAATGAACTAAAAGTAACAGTACTAAATACTAAGAATTAACCCATTAAATGCATTTAAATATATGTATACTGATAGGAGGCGAAACTTTTTGTTAGAGAATTTCGAGAAATACTTACCTAGTTATTATATACTATGTTCTGTTTTGTCTGTGTTCTGTTATGTCTGTGTTCTGTTTTATCCTTGTTCTGTTTTGTCTGTATTCTGTTTTGTCCGTGTTCTGTTTTGTCTGTGTTCTGTTTTGTCAAGTTCTGTTTTGTCATGTTCTGTTTTGTCCTGTTCTGTTTTGTCAAGTTCTGTTCTGCCTGATCACTAAACTCAACTACTAAAGGCAAAATAATAGTACGGCACAACAGACTCACTCAAAACTAAAATAAATACCAAGCCAAAATCAAAATGAAGTCCGTTAAAACAAAAATGCCAGCATAAAACATGGCCAGGGATGCCAACAAAAAAAAGTAATTGCAGAAAGCGCAAGCGCGAACATAATCAATTCTGAAACAATTCTCGCTTTGGGCCAGAACCGAAGTTACTGTTCCAGAATGATTATGGAACTATTCCCAATAAAAACCAAAACACCGAATGTTTAGGTTCAGAACCAGTTGATGAAACCAAAACAGCGAATATCTGCTACGCATGCTCCAAAGGTTCTGGAACAGTTACGAAAGTAAACCAAAACAAACCTTATACCACTCTTATTTAGAACATATTTTATCCAACGAGAGAGCGTTTGTGATAACGCATTCTTAAATGGTTTTTTTTATGACTTATGAAAAGAATATTTGTTTGAACATTTCTAAAGTTGCTTGTTTTGTTTAGATAAAGTTTAGCAACGCCTACAACACAGAGTTGTTTATTATTTTGAAAGAAATAGAAATATTAGGCTGGTATTTATTGCGTCCGTATGTTTTTAATCTTTTAGGAATTTTTATATTAATGCCCTCTGCAGTTTCTGTAATATTACAACATTCTCTGTTTGCTATTTATTCTAATCGTTGACCCGTGGCTAAAAGTAACAAAATTAATGTTTCTTTGCTTTAAATCTTGTAAGTTTAATTGACTATTAATCTGTCTTTCTAAGAAATTAAGTACGATTGACGGGTCCCAGGTCATTTCGTAGGCAAGCTCGGCCGGAGTCCATAAATACCTATAAAAAATCTCTTAATCCTAAAGTCATTAGAAAGATCAAGGCTTGCTATTTGTGAAATTGCTAATCTGTGAGAATTTAAAGTTCCATAAGATTTTTCCTTCTGAAATCGTATTGTTAAAAATTTTAATGAGTGTTCAGTAGTCACAGAAAAAACATTAATATTATGTTCCATACAATAGCTTCACCAGAGCCTAAGTGCAGTATTATATTATTTAAATGTTGAGTCTGTGACGGACGCCATACATATATCTGGGGCTTCATCTGGAACTTCCTCCTTCTGGAGCGCTTGCCTGATAAGCGCCCTACCACCAGGGTATGCTGCGGACAAAGAGGGTGCGGTGATCTGTCAAAAAACAATAGCAAATTATCTTCAATTAACAGGTAAGAAAAAGAAGGTACCAAGGCTGGGTGGTCCAGAAAGGTGCGACTACGATACCTTCCGCTTTATCATCTGGGATCTTTTGTAATACCCTTAATAATAAGGAAAGGGGGGAAATGTATAAATTATAAATTAAAAGTAAACGAATCAAACGCGAAGCTTTCTGAAACTCTTCGCCATGATACAAAAGTTTCACATTTCCTATTTGTCCTACTTGAAAATAAATCTATATCTGGTCTTCCAAAAATACTGACAATTTTTTCAAATATTACCGGGTTTAGCTCGAATTCCGTTTCATATCTTACCATTCTAGACTGCTCATCTGCTTCGCGATTATCTGAGGATTTTATATATGATGCAAAAATAAAGATGCGTCTTTCCTCGCACCATTGCCATAACGTGTCTTTTTTCCACCGGTTTGTTGGAATCGCTGTTTCACCGATGCGACCTTGAACGCCTTGTGTTCTATTCGGTTTATTTGTGTGTGACCGTTGAAATAAATAACAGTTGACAGTTCTGCTTTGTGTTAAAATTTTAAATTTGTGATTTTAAATTAAATAAAGTTTTATTTTCGGCATAATATATAGTTACCTTATAATGTAAAACAAGTTAGTTCCTATATTAAATAAAAAATATTTAAATTTTAAATTATATATTTGTTTATAGCGTAAAGAAAAAAAATGAAGCTGATGCACAAATGGTTAAAAATATTTTAAAACATGTATCTTCGAACATTCCTCTAGCCGTTGAATTAAAACATTTTAGGCTAGGAAAATTTGTTACAGGTGCCAAACCACGGCCCTTAAAGGTTATCCTTCCCGATAGTCAACATGTTTTTAAATATTTAAAAAACTCGCAAAAATTGAAAACAGGTACATATAAACAAATCAATTTAGCTCCGGACAGAACACCTATGCAGATACAACAATATAAATCAGTTAAAGAAGATCTTCGGAAACGAATGGAAAATGGTGAAGAAAACTTAAGAATAAAATTCATTAATGGTATGCCATCGATCATAAATTTAAACTAGAAGTGCCCAGCAGACCTACTCACTCAATTTATTATCAGAACGCGCGTGGTTTAAGGACAAAGGTAGATGAATTTTATGTAAATGTTTGTTCTAATGAGTATGATTTTTATTTTATCACTGAAAGTTGGTTAACTGCTGATATATCTAGTTATGAATATTTTGATCAAAGATATAATGTATTGCGATGTGATAGGAACTATGATATTTTAGAAGCAAATAGGGGAGGTGGTGTTCTTATAGCTTGTAAAAGGAAATTTAATGTGTCACGGGTAAATTGTTCTATTATAACCAATTATCTTCCAGAAGTTGATATTGTGGGATGTAAGTGTGTTCTTGAAAATGTAACTATTTATTTATTTGCTATTTATATTCCCAATATACCTATAATAAAGTTTGAAAATTTATTTGAACTTCTGGAAAATATTGTCTCTCAATACAATAACATAATTTTTATTGGTGATTTCAATGTAGCTACTTTTAATAATGAGAATGCCAATTGTAGGCCTAAAATAGTTCTTAACGATTTTATCAATCTCTGCAACTTGACCCAATTTAATAACATTACAAATTGTAATGGGAGATTGCTAGATCTTGTTTTAAGTGATTTAAATTGTAGCGTAAACCGTGAAACTATACCTTTAGTTAAAGAAGATATACATCACCCATCTCTTTTGGTTAATTTTTCGTTAGATCAATTATTATGTAATCAAATTAATTTTCCAGTTACGTGTGAACGCAAAAGTTACAATTTTAAGCGAGCGAATTTTCCAAATTTATATAGTGCCCTAGATGCCAACGATTGGTCATTTTTAGACTCTATTAGCGACGTGAATGTAGCTTGTTCAAAATTTTATTCAAACTTAAATTCTATTTTTGATTTGTTTGTTCCACTTCACAGAAAACGTACACATGACTATCCACCTTGGTATAATGCCGAAATTATAAATAAAAATAAATTAAAAAACTTTTGCCATAAAAAATATACTAAAACTAGCGATCCGTTTTATTTAAATCGATTTAAAAATTTAAGAAAAGAAGTCAAAAGACTTACTAGGGTTGCATATGATATCTACATCTCTAAAGTTGAAAACTCCGTCTCTAGTGAGCCTAAAGAATTTTGGAAATATATTCAAACTAAAAAAGGTAAATCGAGAATTCCGGGAATTCTGTTCAACGAAGGAGTTTCTTACGACACTCCTCAAAACATAGTAGATGGATTTGCTGAGTACTTTAGTAGTGTGTTTGCATCAGTATCTGATACGATCCTAACAGAGGACTTAAATAATCTTCCAAGTATAAATATCGAAAGTTTTAGTGACGAAGATATTATTTTTGCAATCAACAAACTAGCCGCTAAAATCACCTCCGGTGAGGATGGTATACCCAGTTTTTTAATTAAAGATTGTAGAAATATTTTTATACAACCCCTTAAGTTTATTTTTAATATGTCATTAAAAACTTCTATATTTCCAGATAAATTTAAAATCGCACGTGTATGTCCAATTCTCAAGTCAGGAGATCCATCTCTATTTAATAACTATCGCCCTATTTCAGTTTTAAATAATTTTGCTAAGATTTTCGAAATTTGTATTTATAATAAAATTTACCCTCTAACTAAATGTTTAATATCGGTACATCAGCATGGTTTTATGGAAAATCGTTCTACTGTTTCTAATTTATCATCTTTTTCTCAGTTTTTACATGAGACTTTAGATAATTGTGGTCAAGTAGATGTAGTTTTAACAGATTTCGAAAAAGCTTTTGATAAAATCGACCCAAAAGTAATCGTTAACAAGTTAGATCAATTTGGATTTTCATCAGCAATGAAAACATTCTTCCACTCATACTTATCTTGTCGACAACAATTTGTTTCTTATAATGGGTTTTCATCAAATTTATTTTATGCTACCTCAGGGGTTCCTCAAGGGTCCAATATGGGTCCTCTACTTTTCTTGTATTTCATCAATGATGTCACTGATCATATCGCTTGTTCCAAATTGTTATTTGCAGATGATTTAAAAGTATTTCTTGAAATTTCTGATATACATGATTGTTTATTCCTTCAAGAACAATTAAATAATTTATATGATTGGTGTAAGCGCAATAAATTGTTTCTGAACGTACGAAAATGCAAAGCTATAAGTTTTAGCAGAAAAGTCAACACAACAAATTTTAATTATACCATTAATAATGAAGAACTAGTCAGGTGTGATCAAACTAAAGATCTAGGTGTTATATTTGATTCGGAGCTAACTTTTAGTGTACATGTTAATACTATTACTAAATCTGCAAATAAAATGTTAGGATTTTTATTTCGCAATTGTCAAAAGTTTAGAACTGAAGCTGCCTTAAAGTCACTGTACTTTTCATTAGTTCGTTCCAAGTTGGAATATGCTTCTTTGATTTGGTATCCGAAGACAGAGTTGCAGAAGAACAGCATTGAAAAAGTGCAACGCAAATTTTTAAAGTTTTTAAATTACAAGGTTAGGGGTATCTATCCCCCCCATGGATTTGATGAAAATGTGTTGCGTAATGGATATAATATACAATCCCTTGAAAATAGAAGAAAATTAATGTCAATTTCTACAATTTATAAAATAATTCATAATATAATTGATTGTTCTATTCTACTAGAAGGACTTTACTTTTTAGTAACACGACAAAATGCACGGACATTCAATACGTTTTCTCTTCCTATTCCCAGGACTAACCTGCTAATGAAATCACCAATATATATTATGTGCCAAAATGTTAATATTTTATGTTTGAATTGTGATATATTTTTTGAAAAACTTGCACATGTTTTGCGCATAGTCACCCTCAATTTTTAATTTTAATTTTTGCTTTAAGCTTTATATTCATTTTGTTATTATTATTTATTACCATCTTAGTACTTATTTCTGAATTGTAATATACATTTTTTTTCTTTGAAAAACTTGAATTGAACATGTTTTGCGCAGGGTCAATTTAATTTATAATTTTTACTTTCACTTTTTTTTAGCTTTATATATATATATTTTGTTATTATTATTTATTTTAGTACTTATTAATATTTACTCTTAAAAATCTATTGTTATATTTTGTCCTATCTTTGGATGTTATATCTGTTGGGCAATAAAGAATTTATTTATTTATTTATTTATTATTTATTTATTTGCTCAAAGGACGCTTCGGTCGTCGAGAACCTTTTTCGAAGAATCCTTTGACTCCAGCGAATCCAGTGTTTCAGATTTAGAGTTCATAACGCAAGAGGAAGCAGTGCATGTTAACAATTATGTTGCAAATGTTGTAAATGCATATTCAGAGATGGATTTTAAAAGCCATTTCAGACTCGATAGATCCACTGTAGAGGTAATTTATTGCAAATTTTTATAAAAGAAGTCAGGTTTTTTATTATATATTTACATTTTAAGGTTATTTTAAAAGAAATTGGACCTCATTATAGGAGTACATAACGAGTTTTAAGACGAAATCCTACTCCATTTTTCAATATGGATAATTTCAAATATTGAAAGTTTTCGGGGTGTTTCAGACCGCTTTGGTTTCAGAAGAAGTCATGGACATGCCATTTTTATATATATTTCAAAAATATTTTATGAAAAACTAAGAAATAAATACATTAAATGGCCAAGAAATTCTCAAATAAATAGGAAAGTTGAAGAATTTAATAATTTAAGACCTAATACTTTCCTAGGAGTTGTGGGTTGTATTGATTGTACCCACATAAAAATACCTGGTCCAAGAAAAGACAATTCTTATTACAATTGATAGGGGTACAATTCGATTTTATTACAAGGTGTTTGCGATGCAAATACGGTTTTAGATGTGTATTGTGGGTGGCCTGGTTCAGCAAATGATGCTAGAGTCTGAACAAACTCTGCATTATATTCAATATTAAATAGAGAACGGTGTCCGTTACCAGAAGGCACATTTTTATTAGGAGACTTTGCATATCCACTAGATATGTTTCTCATGAGCCTTTATAGGGATAATGGACATTTATCAATAAAACAAAAAACGTTCAACCGAAAGCTAATCAGTTCCAGGGTCATTATAGAACAGGCATTTGGACTTTTAAAAGGGAAGTGGAGAAGAATGCAACTTCTGGAAATTTGAAATATGCCAAATATTATGTGATAGTTTGCTTGTATATTACACAATATTTGTATAGATTACAGTGAATTTATTGATTGTGAAACAGTGGTAGACAATGAAGAAAATGAAATCGAGCATGAAGAAACCATTGAATTAAACAAGACAAAATTTAGCTGTAGATCAAGAAAAAAAGGGATTTAATTATGAGTTTTTTTGAATAAAAAATATAATTTTATCGAAAAAACCAAACAAAAATATGTTCTAAATAAAATATTAGCACTTAAATATGTAACAAAATAATAAACTATTCAATAAATAATATATTATCACGATTATCAGTGACCCAAAAAAAAGGAACATTTCTTCCATAAAAACTATCAAGTAAAAAACAATTTTAAATAAACAAAAAAGTCACAGAACGGAAAATATTAAAGTCAACACGTAAATTTCTACCCACCCCCAACTTTTAAATGGAATTATTCCTTAGCTAGATCCTTATTTATAAACTGATTTTCGCTAATTAACCCTTGGTAAAAACCAAAGTTCGGGTGGTATGGAAATTTAGAGCTGGAGAGGAATTAATTTGTAAATGTATTAAAATGTAGATTTATACATTTGTTACTATTTATATTCTAAATTCCCATGCTCTTCCAAAATTTTGGGTTTCATCAAGAACAAACGTCTACAAGATAAGTTTATAAATATGAACCTAAACATCGGAGGTGGCTCATGGCGAGGAGGCTACTTTTGAAAGGCACACCTTATATACTTAATACAAATATATTGTGAAGAAATGCAATATAGGAAAAGTAAAACAAGAATATAAATAAATATTTAAAAAATAAAATATCAAATGAGAGTAAACAATTTAATCAATTAATATTCATTAATAATGAACAACCCTGTATGATTCTAAAATAATTGAAGTAATTTTTACAGTCAGACTTAAAATACTACAACTGACAATCCAGCAAACAAATTAATCAAATGATATTTTTTAATAGTGAACAACCCAGTAGTATCTCAGAATATGTTTATCAATTTTGACAGGTAGCAAAAACTATTGTTAAATAAGAATAATAATTAGAAATACCTTTGATCAAAATGACGTCACAAAATAAACTTGGTTAAAATATGTAATACAAAGGGAACCATGATAGGAATTCCATCGTTTCGATGGTGAGTCCCAAACAACGGGGAAAAAACATTTTCAATTTTTTTTGGCAGACATTTTGGTCTTGTTAAAGAGTCAGCATCTAAAAATTTTTAAGAGATTAGTAAGATAAGTTTTTGAAATAAATTTGTCTTAAAAAATTGTCAAAAATTAGATAATAAGTAAGTGTAATGTACTATTAAGCTAAATAAACTGGATACGTACCTTTATAGTTAAGACGAGGATCAGAATTGGAATCTTTCTCTATCAGAATTTCTAGTTTTGACTGTAAATTCAAGTTTATGGAATCCTTGTGGTGGTCATGGAAGGGAGACATGCCAGATAAGTGTAATGCTAAAATAATTTCTTTTAATACATGAACTGGAGCTAAATAAAATAATATTAACTATATTTGCATATTACAAAAGGTTTACAAATAGTACTTACCGAATATAGATGAAATTTTTATACAGACAATAAGAAACAACACATTTTCTTTCTGTTGTGAATATTAACCAAGAATGATTTGGTACTTCGGTAATATAATAATAAACAAACATTTATCCCATCTAGTGCAAATTTGATCATTCTAATTTTTGAAGAGAATAGAAAACTATTCATTATACATTAAAAGTTACTAAGATTGTTAATAGATGGCGCAACGTGTTTGATAAAGTTATTATCTAATGAATTAGACAATAATTATAAAAAATTAAAATTGTAATTGAGGCTATGAAAAGCTAAGTGGACTAACCCACAAAATTGTAATTTTCTTTTTTTGATACTATTTGAATCATGATACCCATATCTATCAAGAGCAAAGCGGACTAAGCCACATTTTATAATAGATCGCTAGATGGCAGTGCTATCGTTGTTTGGCTTTTGAACAAATTAACATATTCATTCAAAAGCAAAGTGGTCTAAACGCACTTAGACCAAATTGGGGTTAGTCCACTTAGCTTTTCATAGCCTCAATTTATAAATTAGATAGTCCTTAGTTTTTCTAAAGGGATTAGGCCTAAGTCAACTAAGAAGTTGAAATTATTTTAACAGTAAATTTAAATAACAATTTAAATATTTAAAATGAGTTCAACGAGATATAATTTTAGATAATTGAGTAGGTATTTCTTGTTAAGTGTTTATTAAATAATTTATGTTAAACTTTTTTTTTTTTTAAAGGTATTAATGGTTAATAAATGGTTAATTTATGTATAAAATTAAACAAATTTATTTCAATTTAGAATATAGTATGGTAAAATTAAATTAAAAAAAGGGACAATATTTCAATCAAGGTACACAATAAAAAAAAATTAATTTACAATTAAGCTGTCAGATTTAACTGAACCGCCCTTGAGAGAGAGAATCTGTTTGCTCGAAACAAAGACAAGCCGGAAAAAGATTAAAAAAAGGATAAAAGGTAAGTAATACAAAATATATCTATAATAATAAATTAAAACAATAACGATAATAACATAACAATTTATATTTCTATTAGAATACAAAGAACAGAAATATTAAATTGCACTCTAATAGAAATATATATTTGTATTAAGTATATATTCAAAGTAGCTTCCTCGTAGACTAGGCCACGAACAGCACCTGTTAAACGTACTAATTTTGTTTTGAAGCTGATATAGCGGCTGATAATTTTAAAATAGCATCTATTTCTTGTTTTTTAGTTCTTTTTCCTCTTTAAATTTTTTTTTCTTAAATGCTTCTTTTTTTTTTCATCATTTTTTTAGCCTTTTTATTTTTTAAAAGCAAATATCTGCCCATTGACAATACTTCTGATTTTCTTTTTGGGGTTCTCTTTCTTGTTGGCTGCTACTGCCTGCTTCAGTCATTTCATTAACTGCTTCATAGCTTTTGTCATCAACTACTTCTATATTTGACCCTAAATTAATTTGGGGGTAGGGGTACGAAGAATCTTTTTTACCTAAAACTATCAAATGACTTAAAATGCTCCCACCTTATTGTTCCTTCACCAGTAGTATTTTGCTTTTTTTTTATTAGTTTTATATATATGCAATAAATTTCTATATTTATTGTCACACATTAAATCGAAAACTATAAATAAATTTGTTTAAGCTTATTGCAATTGTGTTCTACAATTTTTTTTTGAGCATTTTGGTTGTATGAAATCTTTTTCCATGGACAATCTTTTCTCTAATAATAATTTTACTGAAACTTCAGACCAAAAAAATTTTTTATTTTCTTTATTCTTACACACATCTATCCTATTCACATATTCCTTATTATACAATAATTCTGCATAATTTTGCAAAGTGGTTGGATCTGTAATAATGTTTATTAAAATAAAATGTATTTTCCAAATGTCTGAATGTAAAATAAGAATTTGGCATTCAATCACTTTTCATAAATACTATAAAACATATTAATATTTGGCTCTTATAATTCGTACCTTTTCTTAAAACCTCATAAAAACATTGACTAACGAATGTTGTAAATTCGTTACCTTCATAAGTTAATTGTATTTTAATCATATGATTCTCTTCCATTTTTGAAACCTTAATTCATTTACAAAAAAAAATACTAATTTTATAATTTAATTTTCTTTCAATAATTTTTTTAAATAAAAGACTACTGGCTTTAATTTTTCTATTTCTATGGGTAAACTCTTGAAACACAAAATACAAAGCACGAATTACGTCAAACCAGCTGTCAGTTGTCACATCTAATCGGAAAAACCATAAATTGAAATGCTGGAATGGTGTTGCATCGATTGCAGCAACGTTGGATAAAAAGACAGCACTGTTGATAGATTGATGAAAAAAAAAAAGACATGACGATACCGCACCGATGCCAACGTTGCTGCAACAGTTGGAAAAAAGACACACGTATAGTCTTCTAGATATTTCATTTAATTTAGGTTAACGAACACTATACTCTGACAAAATATTGGAAAAGGTGAGTCATATGCATGATCAACACTGTTGTCTATGAATGAAAATTCCAACAGAGTCAGCATAGGCGCGTATCAAATACCAAAAAATTATTTATTATTTATTAGGTATTTGTTAGTAAACTTTATTTAATTTGTTTGTTAACATCTTTATTTAAACAAAGATGATGCGTTAAATACACGTTTTTGAAAGTTTTTAAGAAATGAATATATTTATTCCCTAATGACTTCGTTATTTTTGTTTAATCCCTAGCAGTACACTTATATGGGAACCATAAGATTTGCAAATGTGGTTTTGAGATTGGAATGTAACGCTTTTATTTATGGTTCCCATATGGTTTTCCAATAAGGTTCCAATATGGTTTTCCAATCAGGTTCCAATATCGTTTTTCAATTAGGTTCCAATATGGTTTTCCAACCAGGTACCAACATGGTTTTTAAATCAGGTTTTAATATGATTTTTAAATCACGTTTTAATATGGTTTTCAAAGTTACGGAAGTGGTTAAAAAGTACAACAAAAATTTGAATTTGTTTTACCTATATTTATTAAAAAATTGAAACTAATATTGATACATAAAAAAGATTTAAAAAATAATATATAAAAAAAATTAAATTTAAAAAATAATGTATGTACAATTACTATAAACTACATATTAAATACAATTATATTATAATATAAACAAACGGTTACAAATTTATTTATTTTTTTGAGTTTCGGTCCTTTGTTGTCGCCAGAAATAAGGACACGGATTTTCTAATTTCCACGTCTGTGGCTTCAGCAAATCTTCGCCGTATAGCATCTGGAATTAAAAAAGAAAACAGATTATATAATTAGACAAAACAATAAATGTCAAATATTTTTGAAAATATAATTTTTTCATATGGTGCCGACTTAAGTAGACACACTTACTTAAGTCGGCACCATATGAAAACCCTTTTCAGTAGTTTTATGAAAATAAAGTTTTGTATAAAAAGTTCTGTATGGTGTAAAAACTTAAATGCAACCATCATATATCAACTTTTTTTAGTCATCTACGAGGTTTGTCGAAAATTATGAACTTGATGCATGAGTAAAGTAACTTTATTTTTAACAATATCGAAAATTGTTGATCAGAATTTACTTACTTTTAAATCAAATATACTTAAGGACAAAAATATTGCATATTTTATATTTTAATATTTATTTTATTTTATGCATTACTTAACCAATTACTATTGATAAATGGTTTGTTAACATTTTTAACAACTGAATTTTAATATATCTAAAACACTACAGAATAATTCATTTAACAATACAAAAAATACAATTCAAAAAAGCGGTAAAGAAATATACATATAAAAAATTACCAACTTACTTTGTTTTATGTCTCTAAATAAGATTCTGGAACCGGCGGCACTAAGGTCACTTAGTTTCACTTTTCTATACAACAAACTCGCAACAATAAAATACAACAATAATTATCAATTAGACAATTAGAGACAGATAAATGAGAGACGCAATAAGAGAATATAAATAACAGCCACCCCCACCCTCATATACCAGTCCAGTATGCGTCCAGTTGTCACTTATCGCCCCTTCCAAAACAAATTGTCTACCTAGGGATGAAAAAGGTCTTATTTACCTGATTTGTTTACTATAATTTAAACAGGATTTACTGAGAATAACAAAAATTATTAATATTCAAATAGAAAGTATATCTATTAAACATCATTGATAGGTTTTCTGTGACAATAAAGTATATTTTGATTGATTGCTTGATTGAAAAACAGGCATATAATATATTATTTAATAATTAAATACTAGAAAATAATAATAATAATTTTCATTGAAAAAACGTGTAGAATATTCACTATGGTCGTAAAAATGAATATTTTTTAATATATGGTATTTAATACAATTCGACATATTATTCACGCATTCTGCATAAAAAGTATTTGTAGTATTAAACAATATTGACATAGCAAACCCATAAAAACAGATGAAGGAAAACCAATCTCAAAACCAAATAAATACTGTATCACATAAAAAATTATAGAATTATGTTTGGGTTATTATAATGTGGTTTTAATATAGGGAACCCATAAAAAGTAAATGAAGGGAAACCAATCTCAAAACCAAATAAATACCTTTTCACATAAAAAAAGATAGGGTTATATCGGTTCTTAATGTGGTTTCAATATGGGAAACCTATTAAAAACCGATGAAGGGAAACCAATCTCGAAACCAGATAAATACCATATCACATATACCATATCAAATATAAGATTATGATCGGTTTCTAATATGGTTTCAATATGGGGAAACCATAAATAACCGAAGACGGAAAACCAATATCAAAACCAAATAAATATCATATAAATACCATATCACATCAAAAAAATAGGATTATTATCGGTTTCTAATATGGTTTTAATATGGGAAATACATAAATAACCAATAAAGGAAAACCAATATCAAAAACAGATACATACCATATCACATAAAAAATATAGGATTACGATCGGTTTCTAATATGGTTTTAATATGGGAAAACCTTAAATAACCGATGAAGGGAAACGAATATCAAAAACAGATAAATGCCATGTAACATAAAAAAATATAGGATTATGATCGGTTTCTAATATGGTTTTAATATGGGAAAACCTTAAATAACCGATGAAGGGAAACCAATATCAAAAACAGATAAACACCATGTAACATAAAAAAAAATATAGGATTATGATCGGTTTCTAATATGGTTTCAATATGGGGAAACCATAAATAACCAATGAAGGGAAACCAATCTCGAAACCAGATAAATACCATATAGGGTAAGGGTGGGCAAAGTGGCCACGCTAAGGAAAAATATTTTTTTTCGAAAAGAAAATATTGAAAATAGCAAATGAAACTTTGACATTAGTTAATTTGGTTATTTAGCTATAAGCAAAAAAAAATGTTGGCTTAATTAAATTTTCTTAATGAGATAACATAACTAACCCCCAACCCTACCAAATGGCATTTTTGCCCGAAGGGGTAGGGCAAAATGGCCACTGAGTAGCCACTTTGCCCGATATAAAAAACTATAATATTATCTGTTGCCAATTTATTAATTATTTATCTGCAGATGTCACAAATAAACTCATCTTCTTTTTTTAAGGTGAAGGGGGAGAAAAAGTCCTTTATATCTCACAAGGAAAGTTAATGTTTAATTATTCAGTAAAACATTGAGTGCGACCGGTTTCGAAGGATCATCACTTCATCTTCAGGCTCGCCTAGTGGAAAGGAGAATATGTGGTGTAAGGTGTGTTAACTTTGAGCCAACGATATATAAAATAGTAAAAAAGAAAACTCACCATACTCTCCATCCACTAGGGAATACTACAAACAAGTTTCATCAAATGTGGGGGATGAAATAAATTGTAAAATAAACAATGTTACAAGTTATATAAAAGTTAAAAATATTTGAAAAACAAATATTAGTCAGTTTAAATAGTTAAAAATTTAAAATTTTCAAGACTATACAAAACAAAACAACTACATTAAACAGATTAAAAGAGAAGGCTTATTTTAAACACATTGTTGTTTTTTTAAAACTCATCTTCTTCCTCGCACAAGCCTCGTGTGCCCAGAGTTGACAACTTGAGCACTTGATCCATCCTTCTCTTTCCCTTGACTTAGAAAAATACTCCCCACAAAACAAGCATTCAGTGTCACTGTGGTCACTGTCATCGGAATCCTCAAACAAAATACGTTTAGTTGATTTCTATTTGTTTTTCCCTGCAACTTCTCTCTTTTTTGCTTCTTCCTTCTTTTTATCCTTCTTCTCGTTTTTTAATTCTAGTTTGATTTTCTTTTTCTTCTCTTTCTTCCTTCGCTGCTTCAAGTTCATTCTTGTATGGGCTTGATGTCAAAATGGCCGAGGTTCCTTTTTCCGGATACTTTTTCTTTTGGTAATGTTTGTCTTAGGGATTGGTAGAATATCTTTAGGACTTACTGCAAATGAGGATGAACTACTAGGCAAGGCGTGTTTGTTTCTCGCAGATGAAGTACTTGGAGTAGAGAGCAGGTTTACAGCACATGATATACTGGGCTTGATGAGTGTGCTTTTAGCTGACGAGGTGACCTGTCTTGATGAATTTCCGTGGATGAAAAAAAAAGCACTGTTGGGATCTCCGGAACCTACAGTGATTTTTGCCTTGTTGTTACCATAAAATGATACTACAGGAATCGAATTGTTGGGTTGAGGATCTGCAGATCTGCCGTCAGTCTTATCAGAATTGGTTTCATCTTGGTCTGAATCCTGTGACTCACAATTAACATCAGCTGGTGGGACTTCAGCTAAGGAGTCCTCTTGGTCCGAATTCTGTGACTCACGATTAACATCAGCTGGTGGGACTTCGGCCAAGGGATTGGAGATATCTGTGGTCGCTGCTGGAGCGAATTCGTCTTCAAAAAACACATTTCTGTTGATTGAAACTATACCACATCTCCGAAATCCCTTTACAGCAATGGTTGGAGTAGCTGCATTCAAAAAAGCTTCCCCAATAAGGCGGGACATTTGATATTGTGTTACAACCCTACCAGGATTATTTCGCAAGAATCTCTCCACTGCTTGAACATAATAAGTGTTCAGTTGCCCCATAAAAGATACATCCAGTGGCTTCAACTTATAAGTGCAATGTGGTGGAAGGCAAACTACAGTGGTGTAAGTGTCCCTAGCCTTTACAATGAAATCAAGGTTTTTTGTGTGTGTAGCGTGTCCATCCAGTATTAGCAATAATGGGTCTTCTCTTGATGGTTTGGCATACTTCAGGAAATGTTCAAACCATTGAATAAATATCTCACTCTGCATCCACCCTGAGGGGTGGCAACAAAATGTCGTCCCAGGTGGAGCACCATCTTTAAGTTCTTCTTTCATCCGCTGTCTCGGAAATATGACAAAAGGAGGGATAAAATTTCCTCCCGCTGACATACAAACTACAAATGTAGAAAGAGTTCCTCTTTCGGCAGATGTAAGGGAGCCAACTTGCCGTCTACCTTTTAGTGCAAAAACTTTTGAGGATTTTGACTGGACAATCAAAAGTCCAGTTTAGTCGACATTGTAAACCCTATGTGGAGGATACAAGTAGTTTTTCTGGGCGTCTTCTAAAATGTCGAAGAATTTTGAGACATTTGTCTTGTTGAAGGCTTGGGCTCTTGCTGCGAACGTCGCTTCTGGTTTTATTAAAACAATTTCGCGATGTCTCTTTCTAAAGCCGGCAACCCAATCTTTCCCAGCTAATTTCTTTGTATGATTGAACGTGTTAGGAATATTGTTCTTTACTGCCAATTGATAAGCCAGGCTACGTAGGTCTGCTACTGTAATTCCAAAAAAACGAATCTCCATGTCCAAAAGGTAATTTACAAGCTCCTGTTCTTGTTCTTCAGTGAAAACAGCACGATAACGACCTAGGCATTTTTTGTTAGAAGTAGCTTGCTGGTTTTTCTCTAGAACACGTCTTTTTAGGGTGTTCCTCGGCAGGTTAAATTGTTTGGCAGCAGTTAGCCACGCCATATTATCATTTTTTACTGCATCTATAGCTCGTTGCATAGCCTTCGGGTCCCAAGACTGCTGCTGGCTCTTTCTTTGGTATTTGGACACCATAACTGAGTCTGAAATCAAAATAAAATATGTTGATGCTAAAAAATGCGATACCATAAATACCAAAGTAAGCTTTGACTAATTAGGATTAAATAAAACATTCCTTATGAGACATTAATGTACAAAATCTATAAATATTTTTATTTATTAATATTCTCCATAAAAAAAAACAAAAGATTTTATTTCGGGCAAAGTGGCCACCATATCGTGTCCGCTTTGCCCTCTTTGACGCCATTAGATAAAACTGATCCTACAGGACAACCAACTAACCTTACTTAGTACTTCGACTCACACTTTTATAGCCTAAATCGTGTTCTTTTAAGTGATTAAAGTGAATCGTATGTTATTTGGAATTTGTACAGAGTTATAATAATTATTACAATGTACTCACCTTACATCAGCACCTTGAAAAACACGAAAAACTTTAATTACTTTTGATCAAGTGAACTAAACAACACCAAACGTCGGTATGATAATGATGACGAACTATTTAAGTAGACGAGGCATTTGCCGCTTCGTGGCAGCACCGTAAGATGAGAAAGTAGTCAGTGGCCACTTTACCCGCGATGGCCACTTTGCCCACCCTTCCCCTAGTTATTTAAATATTGTGTGTAGATAAGCGTACCATATGGTTTTTAATTCGATTTTGCATGGCCCATATTGGCCAATATTACCATATCAGAACCACATTGCAACCACATAGTTCCAATCGGGTGTGCTACTAGGGATGGTTTTAAAATGTGTTTACGGGTTACAGATTGAATATTGTCAGCACAAAGACAGTTGAAAACTAACTTTCGACGAAGTTAGATTTGTATCGCTTTAACTATTTAAAATAATTATTTTATATTTTATAAACACTTTTTTGTATATGTGCTCTTTTCTGATATACGAGTAGGTGTTCATGTTTGTGCCTTACAATCTGGTAGTGGTAGTGCATATTCAAGGAGTTATATTTATTGTGTAGTATATTAGGTAGATACTTTAAAAGTTTATTAAATAGTAAAATATTGGTGTCTTTATAAATTTAATAAAAACAATTTAATAGTAGAATTATATTGTTACAATTGTAATGGATTCAGAGGCGGGTCCAAGGTAAAACCCAATTACGTCGGCGAAAGCCCTTATCAAAGGATGAAAAGAACATTATATGGAAAGTGTATGATGGGCTGAAACAGACACTTCCTACAAATGAAGCTGTAAACCGCAGTTCTTTTTTAACTGGAGTATCTGTTTCAACAATATTGTACGCGAAAAGACAAAAAAGGCTCTTTAGAAGTACCTAAAACGCATATCCGAGGTCGAAAATTGTTGAAATTGGACGATAACCAAAAACAAATCATTCGAAGAACTGTACATTCTTTTTTTTTTTTTTCGAAAACAAAGCCCCAACACTTAAAGTTGTTCTTACGAAATTAAGAGAAAACGAAGAAATTCCATTAATGAGCCGTGAAACTTTACGAAAAATTTTATGGAGTCTTAAATTTCGTTTTGTCAAACGGTGTAGGAAATTAATTTTAATTGAGAGGTCAGATATAGTGTCCTGGCGACGGCGTTATTTACGAAATATTTAAGAGTTTCGAGCCGCTAAAAAAAATATACTATCTCGATGAAACGTGGGTGAATGCTGGACACACGGTATCTAAGATATGGCACGATATTTCTGTAACTAGTCATCGCCAAGCTTTTATAGACGGATTATCTACAGGTTTGAAAGCACCATCAGGTAAAGGACAGCGCCTAATTGTTACTCATATCGGTAGTGACAGTGGATTTTTGAAAAATAGCGCTCTTGTGTTTATATCGAAAAAAACAGGAGCTACCACGAGGACATGAATGCGGAATGCTTTGAAAAATAGTTTACAGCGTGTAGAACGAAATTCAGTTATTGTACTAGATAACGCTTCTTATCATAGTCGACGAGTTGAACGCATTCCGATTATGTCCAGTAGGAAAGCGGATATGCAAACCTGGCTGCGGGATAAAGCAATAAAATTTACTGAGGAGATGCTTAAAGTGGAATTAATGGACCTAATAAAGGAACACCGCCATAAATATATTCAATATGTTGTCGACACAATGGCTCGTAATCGTGGTATTACGGTATTAAGACTTCCCCCTTATCACTACGAATCCAATCCTATTGAACTAATTTGGGCGCAAGTGAAAGGGTTTGTAGCTCGAGAAAATAAAACTTTTAAAATAGCCGACATTCAAAGTTTATTAAAAACCGGTATAGAACGTACAAAACTTGAAGATTGGCAGAATGCTATTTCCCATGTGATTAAGGAAGAAAATAATATGTGGCGCTTGGACGGTATGATCGAAACGGTAGTTGAACCTTTAGTCATAACTTTAAGTTCCGACGATAAAGACGATTCCAGTGATAGTTCTGCATAATCGATGGATTACGAAACGTCATAGATTTAGAATTCAAGTAAGTGATACCAAGCTTAATTTGCATATTTTTATAATAAACAAAATACAATTACAAACATAGTAATATTCACAAATACCCATTTAATTTGCCAATATAATATTTCTGCGACACTGGAAGAGTGCATTTTGATATGATAACGATACCTTTTGTAGTTTTAAGGCGCACCTTCTTCAATATTTTGTTCTAGTATAATACCCCATTTAATTTTTCAATAGTGTTTCTACGCCACTGGCATAATATTTATTTTTGAATTTCTTGTGTCGTACATCGATATGCAGTCATTTGGCTTAGTATTAATGTCATACACCTAACGCTTTTAGTAAATACAAGTGAAGTTGAGATACGTGAATTTGTCTTTTTTTTTTAATGAGAAAATAAAATTATTAATCAAGGCGACCGGTTTCGGCTATAATGCCATTTTCAAGCCTATAACAAGTATTACATATCGTAATCGTATTCTTCTAATTTTAATCTCCAACGTACTAATTTAGAGTTGGGTTCTTTTAATTTAAATAACCAAATTAGGGGTCGATGATCTGTAAAAATAGTGAATTTTCGTCCAAAGAGGTATGGTCTGAAATATTTACATGCCCAAACGATGGCAAGGAGTTCTTTTTCAATAGTGCTGTATTTTTGTTCTGTTTCGTTTAGTGTCCGTGAGGCATAAGCTATGGGTTTGTCTGAACCGATGGTTCCTTGGCTTAAGATAGCGCCGATCGCTACATTTGATGCGTCCGTTGTTAGAATAAAAGGTTTAGAAAAATCAGGATATTGTAAGATAGGAGCATTGCAAAGAATTTGTTTGCATTTTTCAAAAGCTTCAATAAATTTTGAGTCATGTATAATTGTTGCATCTTTCTTTAAACAAAGGGTTAATGGTTTTACAATTTTTGCGAAATCTTTAATGAATTTTCTGTAATAACCTATAAGGCCTAAAAAACTTTTAATTTGACGGGGGGTTTTTTGAATAGGAAAATATTTAATTGCTTTTAATTTTTGGGGGTTTGGTTTGACTCCATTTGGGGTTATTATGTGTCCGAGGTAACTTACTTCTTTTCGTAAAAATTCTGATTTGTCAAGTTGAATTTTGAAATTTGCGGCTCTAAGTCTGTCAAAAAATTAATTTTAGTCTGGAAATGTGTTCTTGTAGGGAAGTACTGTAAATTATAATGTCATCGAGGTATACTAAACAACATTCATTGTGTAGACCACGTAATATGTTGTCCATAACACGTTGAAAGGTGCTGGGGGCATTTTTTAAACCAAAGGGCATTCGTTTATATTCGTAATGTCCTTGTTCTGTTGAGAAAGCTGTCTTAGGAATATCGTCTTTGTCCATTTCTATTTGATAAAAACCGTTAGCTAAATCAAGGGTTGTAAAGTATTGGCTTTTTCCTAGTTTGTCGAGTATTTCAGTAATGTTCGGTAGGGGGTATTTGTCGTCAATTGTTTTTTCATTAAGTTTGCGATAATCTATTACTAAACGCCATTTTCGTTTACCAGACGCATCTAATTTTTTTGGAACTATCCATATAGGGGATGACCAGGGTGAGGTACTGTCTTGGATTGTTCTTATTCTCTAACTTCTTCGCGGTGGATTTCAGGGTATCTGTATGTCTTTCTAAATATAGGATTTTCGTCTTTAGTTTTTATTTTTTGTGTAATTTGATTTGTAAAAGTCAAGGGAATGTCTTCATGAAAAAATATGTCGCGGTATTCATAGCAAAGATGTTTGATTTGTTTTTTCTCTTCGGGGTTACAATGATTAATTCTAAGATTTTTTAAATTTTCTTTTAGCATATTATCGATATTAAAAGGGATTTCAAGGTCTTGATCAGTTTCCATTTTTTCAATAAAATTTACTTCATTAATATCAAGGGGTTCAATGATTAATATTTGGGAAGCTAAATTTGAAGAGTTTGTAATTGAGGTAATTGCGAAATTATTTTTAATGTTGACTATTGCTTGTGGGGATTCTATTTCATCTCGAAATTTTATAAAGTTCAGGCATCCTGTACCTTGGTTTTGGGTTACTGGAATTGCTACTATTTTTGTTGTTCTAGGGGGAATTGATAGAGTGTGAGGATTTGTATTTAGGAATTTTTTTAATTCAATGTTTTGTTCTGAATCGTAGTTAATTCTAATTTGGGTTAGTGGCGTGATAAGAAGTTTTTTGTTGATATTGACCGTGGCTTTTAATTTTTTTAAAAGGTCACAACCAATTATTCTATCATATTCATCGTGAAATTTAAAGAGATAAAATTTGTGGGTGTCGGAAGTTTTGAATACTTCGAATAAAGGAATGAAGGCTATTTCATCGTGATAGGTGATATCATGTGCAGATTGTATATTAAACGATTCTTTTTCAAGGAAAGGATGATAAAATTTATACGCCAATTCGGGGTTGATTAGACTTCTAGAACTGCCGGTATCGATTAAAAATTTTGCTTTTATTTCCGGTATAGATATCCATGGCAAATTACATTGTAATGAATTTACATTTATTAACTCGGGGATTTGAGTGGGCTGGTTTTGATAAAATTTTCATTGTCGAATTTTTGTTCGTAATAATTTTCATCAGGAATTTCGGGGTTTTCAATAGGATTAATATAAGAATTTTCATATGGGTTTTCGAAAGGATTTTCGAAAGAAATTTCGCAAGGATTTTCATAGTATTTTTCGTATGAATTTTGGTAAGGATTTTCGTATGAATTTTGGTAGGGATCTTCGTATGAATTTTCGTAAGGATTAACGTCAATGTGATAGTTATTAGCTGTATAATAACTTTGGTTATACAAATTATTAGGATTATTTTTTGGAGTGCTTTTAGGATTTTTTTCTGAAATGTTATAAAGTTTTTTTGGTGGCTTTTCATAATTGTTCGACCAGAGGAAATGTCCATTGGTTCGGGTTTAGGAAATCTATTTTGTTGTTGGGTATTTGCAAAGGGAAAATTTTGATTTTGATTATTTTGTAAAAATCTTGTTTGATTTTGATTGTTGGGGATAAATCTATTTGGATTTTGATTCTGATAGTTAGGGAAAAATCTATTTGAATTTTGATTAGGGAAAAATCTGTTTTGATTTTAAACCATTTTGGAAATTTTGGTTTTGTCTATAATTATTTGGGAATTGATTTTGAAATTGTGGTTGAAAATGTCTTGACATAGAAAAAGGATTTTGTTGCGAATTCATAGGGTAATTAAAAGGAGTGGGTGGATAAGCTTGTTTAAATTGTTGAAATTGTTTTGTATTTTTTGTAGGGGTAAGTCTTTGATATTGTCGTGGGAATTGTGTGTTTAAAGAGTTTGTCTTATTTTGCGTATATAAGAAATTTTCTTCTTCTATTACTAGTGACATTGCTCTTTCGAGGGAATCGGGGTTTCTTAATCTAATATTAGTTTGTAAATGATTAGGTAGACCTTTAATGAAAGTCTTTAATGCCAAATCTTCGTAACTAGACATTTTGATTAATTTTTCTTCTTGTGGAATAAGAAGAGTGTTTAATTTTGAAATTACTAAACTTCTAACGTCTTGACATCTCATGCCAAAACTGTAAGAATTTTCGTTTCTTAATGGATGTAATGAAATAAGATCTTCTATAAGGCAATCAATATTTCTTTGGTCACCGAAACTTAATCTAAGTGCGTCTTTGATTTCGTCCCAGTTTCTAAGCTCAATACGGCTACCGATTAATGCAAGTGCTCTGCCAGTCAGTTTACCAATTATAGCTCTCATAAGAAAATTATTGAAAGGATCTTCACCTGCGATACCATGAGTATTTATCAAGTTGTCGCATGAATCAATAAAAATATTTAATGTATGTGGATTTCCATCAAAATTTGGAATTAAATCGATATACAATTTTACTAATTGATAGTTAACAGGTGCTACTACTTGATTTTGCATGATTTCTATTTCTAAATCTACGTTATTATTATTAAGATAAAAAAGTTCTGGTTCACTTTCTGAATCTGAACTACTACTACTAAATATATTTACGCTTCTGTTTAAAGCTTCTGATATTTCATCAATTTCAAATTCATTCATATATATACAATATAAAAATTATTTATTTTCAAAAAAAAAATTTTCTTTCAAAAAAAAAAATTATTATTTCTTATTTTCAAAAATATTACTTATTATTTCTTTTTCAAAATTATTCTTAATTTCTATTTTAAAAATATTTTTAATTTATTTCTTTTCAAAAATATTTATTTTCAAAAATATTCATTATTCAAAATATTTATTCTTCGAAATATTTATCATTCAAAATGTTTATACTCAAAAATAAAAGTTACTGTGTAAAAATAATGTAGACTACACGTTATTTTATCACTTGAAAAGGAATAAGGATTAAAAGGACTAATACTAACTTACATTACGTTCATTTTCCAATGTTAAAGGAAGGCGGGCGATGCTTGTCCCAGGTTTTTCCAATGTTAAAGAAAGGCGGGCGATGCTTGTCCCAGGTTTGTCTCCAATGCTAGAGGAGGGTGGCGGGCGATGCTTGTCTCAAAGCCAGTGTTAATTCTTCGGAATGGAATTTTCTTAAGTTTTCACGACCGTCGAAAATGTTCTTTTTGTTACACAAATCGTTGAAACGAACCGAGAATCACGAAATTGAACTCGTTATAGCATCCGAATGACTGCGCCAAATAAATTTAAACGAGCGTGAAAATACTTTTTAAAAACAATTTATTTCGAAAATTAACAGAGATTCTCCCGAACAGTAATTACGAGTGGTTATAATGAATCTGCTTCTAAAATTGAGAACAATGGTATTTATAGGTTGATAAGCTTCCTGCTGATTAGGCTGGATCCGTATTCATGTGGGTGGACCGCACCTTGGATTGGGGTTGTAACTGGTATGTTTGTTCGGTAACAAAGAAAGTCATTTGACTCGTATTCGAAATGTCGTTTCATCAAAAATAATACTAAAAAATTTAGCTTTTCCTATTTTTTCTGTTAAGGTAACTGTAATTTCTTCGCCAATTGTCAAAATTATGTCGTTTTGCACAATTTTGCTAATATATGTCGATCTTGCAGTAGCTGTTAATAAATGGTTTTTTAAAATAGGATCCCCTTTTGCTCGATATTCCGATATAGCTTTGAAATTTCCGCGATTGATTGCGGAATCTTCGGTGGTCTTATTTAATTCAAGAAATGAATCGAAAGTATTTAAAGTGTGTAGGTAGAGTTTTATTAATAATAAAACTCAGTAATATTAGTCTGAGCGCTTTCAGCCTGTTAGGCCATCATCAGAGACATCGTCAATAAATGTAGAAGAAGCATGAAAATTAATATATAACTAGATTAAAAAAGGGTTGCCACAATACGGGCCCTGTTCTCCACCATAACTTGAGGCTTAAGTCGTAATAAATAACAGAACCACTCCTAAAAGGTGGTTGCAATTTAAGAAAAAACGTGGGGGCTCATCCCAACACGTAGAAATATACAATCTCGCCCGTTCAAAGGTAGAGAAAGATAAAAAACTGTACTTCGGCATGAAGCCAGCTGACCCTTCCAAGTCGCTGCCGAGAGGCGGAGGCAAGTTGGGGCACAAGAAGTCGTAGAACGTTAGCGAAAATTCGGTAAAAACGGAAAAAGTTTGTTTCAGTTTTGTCTCTTAAACATCATCGCGATGTGACCTAAAAGCAATATTCTGACGCCCCAATAAAATAACAGATTCAATAATTGGTTTTAACCTTTCGAGGTTTTCTAAAATTTGTAGGTTTCTTTTTTGATTCAACATATTTTCTATTGAGACTTGAGGTTCACTAATTTTTTTTAAATCAATTGGGCACGCTCTACTGCTTCTTTATGATACCGATGAGCTTGATGTAAAATCAAATCTCCATCTTTTCCTGGAAGCTTTGAGTATTTGTTAAAAGGTGATTTTACTAACTTATTTAAATTTGTTTGATGGTAGACACCGCCTTGTTTCGCAAATAAAAAACAATATTTGCAAAGTAATCCTTGCAAATGACATGAATATGTAAGCCATCGAAACTCACCAAAATGTTTCTTTGACAAATATTGTTTTTTCTATGCACCTTAAATGGATATGAAAAATTTTCTGGAGGCTCCCAGGCATTTCTTAACAAATTAGCTTTTTCTGTGTCGCTAAAACTTGTAATAGCAATGTCAATATGAAACCCAATATCAACATTACGCATCTCAGAATTAAAGACGATGCTGGCGATAAACCTATTATGAGCTTCTTGTACTGTACTGCTACTGCTGCTAGTGTTACTACAACAATATTCGCTCACTTCTACTTCTTTAAAATGTACATCAGATGTAGTAGATGGACTGCTGATTTTAGTTTTCTTTGTTTCGACAAAACCCAATAACGTGCTCTGCCTTTTATTTTATTTTTATATTTATTTTAGTTAGTTTCTTGCTTACCTAACTATTTGCACTTAAGTAGTTTTGTAACAAACACAATAATTATTGCAATTCAAAATTTTAAAGCATTAATCATTTACCTATATGCACACGCGTTTGAGTACCTATACTCGTATGTAACGTAAGTTAGGCCGTGTCAGACGTAAAAACTGTAAAGGTCCGTCCAGACCGCAGCGCAATACCGCGCAAAACATTCGCGAATGTTCACACACAGTTTGCGCGTTAAACGTCTAAACTGCTGCAACATTTATTAAAAATAATCGTGTTTGCCGAGGTTCCAGTTTTGCAGTACGCGACGTGATTACTTCAGCATGAACGACGACTCTAAAATTGCAGCTGCTGCTTTTATAATTTTATGTGATACATTAACAAAAAAGAAAAAGAGAAGAGTGAAGAGACGTTACTGGATGACACGTATATTTCATAGTAGAAATATATACAGTGGAAGTGATTTGCTGTGTGACCTAGCAATTGAAGATACTGGATAATTTAAGAATTTCTGTCGTTTGTCTTCTAGTGATTTTGAGATGATACTAAATCTTATTGGTCCTAAAATTCAGAAAGAAAATACCAATTTTAGGTTGGCTATCCCTATCAAGGAAAGACTAGCTCTGGTGCTTCAGTTTTTAGCCACTGTAGACTCATATACCAGCTTAATGTATACTTTTAAAATATCTAAGCAAAATATCTCTACAATAATTATTGAGTTTGTAAGGCATTGACAGAAGCATTAAAAGACTACATTAAGGTAAGAAAACATTTTATTTTTAATCATGCAAACTCTGCAACTTCACATTTTTACCATTAAAAATGTTACAGAGGCTACAGAAAATGTAACGACCCGCAGAATAGCACAATACTGAATACGCTTAATTGTTAACATTGAAAGAATATATATAATTTTGCAAAGGAGTTTGTGTCTGCGACTGATCCGATTGATTAGAATAACTCGGTGATGGAGTATGAACATGTTCCTGAGCATATGGTGATCGTGATGATGTATCTATATTTGGTATTCTTGTTTGACAGTGTGTCTCAACGGATGAATGCTGGTAGTTATTATATTTCCCCATCTCAGCGTCAAAAATAATATTGTTTATTAGATGCATCTCGATAGAGCGAACTAAGAATGTCATATGCAGCAGCTACTCTCGGATCTTCCTGCTGCACACTTTTTTTTAATATTTGTTTCCTTGGAGATATAAATAGTTTTCGTTTGCGAGTTGGCGTCTCTTTGGTATTTTGTTTCAGCGTTAAGTCTTCTTCCAAATCCGCAAATACAGTTACATTGTTTGTGGATTCTGATTCTTTTGAAACGTCCGCCTCTGATTCACCATCGCTTACGGCTTCAATGTCATTTCCAATATTTGAACCCTAGAATAAAAACAATGATACTGTATAAATTTTCTGTTTAAATAAGTGGCATTTATTCATTGATTTGTTACAGACGCCGTCTACCGCAGAGAAATGGTTATAAATTTCGAGTGAGTTTGATCAGCAGTGGAATTTTCCACACTGCCTAGGTGCAATAGATGGAAAACATGTAGTTTTGCAGGCTCCTGTAGGTAGCGGCAGTGAATACTTCAATTACAAATCATTTTTTAGTATTGTCTTGTTTGCATTAGTAGATGCAAATTATAATTTTGTATTTACGGATATTGGATGTCAGGGACGTATTTCCGATGGAGGAGTCTTCAAAAACAGTTTGTTATGGAAAAAAATAGAAGATAATAGTTTGGCATTTCCTGAAGCAGCAATTCTTCCAGGGCAGCAAAATATTATACCATATGTTATTCTCGGTGATGGTGCATTTGATCTACACGAACATCTCATGAAACCATATGCAGGTTTACATAAAAAAGGTTCTTTGGAAAGAATTTTCAATTATAGACTATCAAGAGCACGAAGAGTGGTTAAAAATGCCTTCGGAATTGCATCTGCTGTTTTCCGAGTGTTAATAAAACCAATGTTACTAGAACCAAATAAAGCAGCACTTGTTGTATTAACTACCCTTTACTTACATAATTTCCTAAGAAATAGTAATATTTCATGTAACATATACACTCCTAGAGGAACACTGGACTACGAAGAGAATGAGGAGTTAATTCAAGGAAGTTGGCGACAAGAACAACCCCCAAGTGAATCACTTCTTTCTGTGCGGAAGGTTTCAAGGAAATCGAGTAATGGTGCTCAAGAAATTAGAAGTGAAATAGCTGCATATTTTATGAATAATGGAAGTGTAGCTTGGCAAAATGAGTATGCATAAAAATGTGCTTATTGCTTTAATAAAAATTATACAGTTTGAACGAAAAGGTTTTGTATCTAACTAATTCAATAAAATGTTTATGCTCGGACACGACGATTTTTTTTTATTGAGGCATTTTATAACATACAAAAATCTGCCTTCCCTTTCATCCCCTCAATGTAATAGCCACCCCCACAATTTTTTTAAATAACAAGAGCGGTCGTATTGGACATCATTGAAAAGGTAATTTTAAAAGGAATTCAGAAATATGATTGTTGAATGTGCTATTTCTTATTGAAGCGCCCTCAAGCGGTATAAATAACTCTTACGTATTGTAAATTGTGCCACTTCATTTGAAAACTAATTTTATTAGCAATTTAATGCACTACATACACTTATTTTAAGTCCTCCATTTCAGTGTATTTTATATGGTGAAAATATAGGTTTACAATTTCATATCGAACTTATCATTTACTGCAGTGGTGCCCAAACGGTTGCTCGCGATCGACCGGTCGATCACCAGAAGCTTTTAGATCGATCGCCGATGAACCTATATCGTTCGTTAGTAGTTGCGTTGACTTTCGCAACGGCTGCAAATTAGGAAAATATTCTCAGTACTAAACTGCCCACGGAATTAGTCTGTACAGCTAATTTTACCGACATTTGTAGGAATGAAGGAGAGGATGAACTAAAATTCAAATTTATCATGTTACGAAAAAGTGCTGTGGCACCCTTAACTAAATCAAAAATAAAAATAAAAAGGATTGCAATATTACTAACTTCATTTTGTAGCACGTCCAATAGGGAGATATTTAGAATAATGTTATCGTGGAGCATTTAATTACCTACTAATAAAATTAGCTTTCAAATGAAGTATTACACCTTAATAAAACGTGTAACAGTCTCTATCCCGTCAGAAAGCGCTGAAAAGTAACGCAATCAAAAGACGTATTGGTAAATTATCTTCATAAAATTACTTTTTCAATGAAGTCCCATATGACCCCCAATTAAAAAAAATTAAGGGAACTGGCTATCATGATGAGGGGATGAAAATGGAGGCAGATTTTTTTTGTTATAAAATGCCTCGATTAAAATAAAAATCGACGTGTCCGAGCATTCGTTTTTTACTTGACCAATAAACATTTTATCGAATTAGTTCCAAACTTTATGTGATAACTGTATATTTTATGAATATAAAAATATACTTGGATACTTACAGTTTCAGTGTTGACCGTTTCTCTCACTTTATTCTTATTCATCATAAATGCAAAACTTAACAAATGCTAACATAAACATCCTCCTGTCCTTAAATTTATTGACTATTTTAATTCAAGTTTTAAGAATTATTATATTTATAATAAAAATATCTTGTCCAGTTTTTGTTGTATTTTTAATTTTTTTTCTTTCTTTTCTAAACGAAGATAACAAAGAAGTCATTTTTGTTTTGACCTATTCTGTGTCGCTATTCATTTCTGTGGCAATTTAAAGCCAAGCATCATGCTTTTTATTTCTAAGATGGTAATTTTTATTACCACAATCCCATAATTCAGGCTTTCCTTCATATGCATTTATTAATTGTAAAATTTTCTCGTGGTCCCAGTCACTCATGTTCTATATTGCACGCGCGCACTACACACTTTAAATAATTACGTTCCACGTGCAAATGTCTTTGATGTACCGACAACAAGCGGAACATAATTGCTCGTGCTCGAAGGCGTGCGACTTCGCGCGTTCGTGCGCAGTAAAGCGTCCTAACTAGTCATGTTCGTGTAATTTTGTAACGTTCGCGAACGTTTTGCGCGGTATTGCGCTGCGGTCTGGACGCACCTTAATGGTAAACAAAAATACACCAACGCGAGCGCAACCGAACCGCCAACGCTTTGCAACACGCGGAAAGATATTGAAATCCATCGTTGCCATATTTACAGATTTTTCTTCTTTATTGCGTTATAAGAAGCACCACTTTGTTATGTAAAACAATTTTGTATATATTATGTTTCATAAGTTTTTTATAAATCATAATCATGGAGGGGTAATTACCCCCAGTACCCCCCCTGCAAATCCGCCCTTGGTTCAAGGTGATTGATATGAAATTTTTTCTCCATATCGGACCAGAAACCATGGGTTCTTTGATACTGGCAGAAAATGCCCTACCCTGTTTGAGAGGCATCCAAAAATATCTCTAGTACATAAGAATGAGGCTTAAGTAACATTTTACTACGATTGCCCCCGCGTTTTGATGTTTTAAACCTTTCTCGTTCAAAATTTTTTGTATAAATCCAACCATAAGTTATGACTGGACAGCAGGAAGTAATCGAGCAAATGAAGGAAGAAAATTCTCTTATTTTGAAAATAGTTTGATATATTTTTGTTAATCGAATTAATCTGGAAATTTTCTCCTCTGGAAGAGAGACTGTAAATTATTTAGACTCATATTTAAAACCTAAATGTATGCAGCTCTGCCTCGAAACCAAAAAAACTTTTCTTAAATTAATGATAAATCCCAATTTTTTAAGAATATTCTGCGTTACTAACACATTATTCTGATAATCTGCAAAGGTGCCCCCACGAAGTAAAAATCATTCAAACATAAATTCGAGACTAAAGCAAGCCATCCACGGTCGAACTTGTTGGTCGAGCATGTTGGGATCGAGCGGCTCGTCCGATATATACACCCAACCCAGCATGTATACCCGACTCCATCCACAGTCAAACAATATATCCAACATGTTGGTCCGACATTAGTATTACGATGGATTTCAACGCGGCAATAGCTGTATGTGGTGGTGTTTTGTTGATTGTGGACAAAAAGAGAAAAAGAAAAGCGCCTCGTGTGTGGACCAAGCAATGGCTGTTACAGCGAAAAAAATTTAGCCACATGTCTTTACTCGCAGAACTGGCCACCAACGAGCCACAGGATTTCCGGAACTATCTTCGGATGGATCAGGACGTGTTTCAGGAATTACTTGGAAAAGTCGCCACCTTAATTCAAAAGCAAAATACTAACATGAGAGACTGTATAAGTGCAAAGGAGCGTCTTGTTGCCACACTGCAGTTTTTAGCTAGTGGAAGAAATTATGAGAACTTAAAATTTAGTTGTGCGATATCTGCACAAACGTTAGGACGTATAATTCCAGAAACATGTGCCGCTATTTTTGATGTTCTTAAAGAGGATTATTTAAAGGTAAGCATGCCATGACTGAAATAAATTGCATGTGTGTAAATTGTCAGAAATAAAATATACCTAATAAGAAATAAGTGGAGGAGTAAAAAAATAATACTTTTATTGAACTATAACATAAATTATTTATTCTTAAACAAAGTAATTCGTTGTGTTTGTTCACTGCTCAGCACTTCCAGCATCAGGTAGTAGCAGAAACTGCCCTATTTCTAGTCTCTCGTCTGGATTGTTGCTTCTTTCAACCGAAGCGGGGGATGAAAAACTTCCAAATCCTGTGGAGTGACTATTTGAAGTATTTGCATTTGCTGCGTCTGAACCGTGTGTGTATGTAGATGCAGGTGGATGACAGGTTGACATTAAGGTTGATGTAACAACAACAGATGACGGTAACGTAGACACTCTGGTTGTTCCTTGAGAAAAATATAGGTGAGGGTCATTGCTGTAATGTTGGTGCGGAAAATCGGCTGATTCATCGAAGTTGTGTGCGTATGAAGGGTGAACATCGATATGAGGGCGATTATAATAGAAGTCTGAACGGTAAGGTTGAGACTGGGTATACCTGTTCATAAAGTTTGAATTGTTATGAGTAGGATTATTAGGCTGCTGGATTTTTTCTTGTATAACGATTGTAGAATGGTCTTTTAAATTGCCTAGTTTTCCGTAAAAGAGAACGTCTGATATCAGTTTCTCAGCTATCACCCGTTGACGGCGATCCATGTCCTGTAGCTGAAAGGATACGTTATTTCCGAATGCTCTAAATGATGAGTCTTGGGTTAGTACAGAGGTTGCCACATCCAAGAAATTTTCTTTTTTCTTCTCAAATTCATTCACGGACTTCCTCTTCCTGCATTGTACCGGTGTGCGTGAAGATGATGTACGTGGTGTTGCTACATCACTGATAGCGGAATGTGGACGGCTTGTGTTCGTTGACGAATTTGCATCTTCACATACGCTGGACGCATCGTTAATCTCCTAAAATAATACAAAGTTGAGTTAGCATTATTAAAATTATGATAACTTATGTAATAATAAAATAATATATTAAAAAAATAATATTAATATTAATCACTCCATTAAATATATTAAAATTCTATTAAAATACATTAATCTGTTAAAATACATTAATCTGTTAAAATACATTAATCTGTTAAAATACAGTTTTTTATTACAGTTTCCTGCTAATGAGCTGGACTGGATAAACATTGCAACAGATTTCAACAAATACTGGCAAGTTGAAAATTGTGTCGGTGCTTTGGATGGCAAACATATTGCGATTCAACAGCCTAAGGGAAGTGGTTCATATTTTTATAATTACAAAGGATTCTTCAGCATTGTTCTGTTGGCGGTGGTCAATGCTAATTATGAATTTATTTACGTAAATGCTGGAACAAATGGAAGAGTATCCGATGGAGGAGTACTTCTTCAAACAGATTTCGGGGAATTGTTGGAACGTAAGCAATTACATTTGCCTTCACATACAAGCTTCCCCAATCAACGAAATGTTTGCTTACCTTTCACATTTATTGGTGACGAAGCTTTCCCTCTTAAAGAAAATTTGATGAAGCCGTACCCAAACCAAAGAATAACACACGATGAAAAAATATTTAATTATAGGATATGCCGTGCTAGGCGAGTAGTTGAGAATGCGTTTGGCATCCTTGTCAGCAGGTTTCGAGCATTACAGACAAAACTAAATATGGATGTACAGAAAACAGAAATAATTGTACTTGCATGTTGTGCTCTACATAATTTTTTACGGCGAAGAAGTCCGTCATATTTGACTCCAAGTTCTGTGGATTTTGAAGATACTACAACAGGCCAGCTCACAGAGGGTGAATGGAGACAGTGTTTTGGTGAACTACTGGGTCTTAGGCAAATAAGGCCAGATCGAGCCGGTAGAGAAGAATCATTGGCTAATGTTGTCCGAAATACGTACAAATCTTTTTATAACAACGAAGGAAGTGTTGCATTCCAAGAACAAATGATAAACAAACGCTAGTGTTGTTTTACTAACGTGCAGAGTGTCCTCGAAAATAATGCATTCCTTTAAGGCGAGGTATACAATTTATATACGCTACTGAACAAATCCATTTAAGGAGTGCATTGTTTACTCGTACACTCTGTATACTCTAAGTATTGCAGTGGAAAGCAAATGTCATTTAGTTTAGCATTAATATGTTTTTACGGTGTAAAAAAAAATAAAGGTCGATAATGTTTTACTATTGTAAAATGTTCAACAAAGCTAAACACCACATTTACGACGTTTCGGTTTATCAAAGTAAAACCATCATTTACATTTCAAAAGAAAAAATGTTCAGTTTAGTTCTACATTTTATATTACTAATAAAATAAATGTTTAGACTACCTACAAAGAGATTTTAATACAATAAAATACTTACACTGGCGTTTTCTCTTTGAACTTCTATGTCCTCGTCTTCACTGTCACGCTCGTCTGCATTTTGCTGCGATACCTCAACGCTGCTTGTATTTACCAACGAGGAGATACCTTTTCTTGCGATTTCTTGGTCACTAATAAATGACATGAGGTCATAGTACCACAGCGTCGGTTCGTATACTTCATCTTGGGCACTGCCGGTTTTGCTTTTCGATTTTTATTTTTTCTTACTTTCTCTCCGAAAGGAAGCTCTCATAGATTCTATTTTACTTTTCACGAACTTTTCGTCGCTTTCTGGAAATACTTCCTTTGCTTTCTCAACTAATGCAGCATACCCTTCTTTCCTTATGTGCTTGTTACAATAATTTTTACTTCTTATATCCCATAACGCGCGGTGTTCTCTATACAATTCTATAAATTCTGTCCAGAATTGTTTGTTGCCACTCGTCATTTTGAAATTAAAAACGAAGACTAGTTTTAAACCTATACATACAGAACACGAAACAAACTATATAAATTGTTTCTACTGAAGGCGCATGCGGCTGTGTCAGGTGATTTGCTTGACGTTCATCCATCCACGGTCGAACATGTCCCAACATGTTGGGCGCGCTGTTGGAGTTGGATGTATCTACCCAACCGAGCGTCCAACCTGACAAGTCCGTCGAGCTTGTTGGAAGCTAGCACATCCACGATGGTATATATCGGAAGAGCCGCTCGATCCCAACATGCTCGACCAACAAGTTCGACCGTGGATGGCTTGCTTAACCAAGTGCTCAAAGTACTTTTTAAAAGAGATATAACAGGTTTCATAATTTTGGTAAAAACTCTAGGTGCACAGTTTTGGCCAAAAGGTAAACAGTTAAATTGATATAAAGAACCATTTAAGTAAAATCTTAAGTATTTTCTATCTCCTTTGTTAATGGAAAGTGGAAAATATGAATCCCTTAAATCTCATAAAGCAATATTTTTTAATAATATTTAATATATTAACATATTTATTTAAAGTTTTAAGATTTAATATTATCCTAGACGAACCGTCACTTTTAGGTGTTAAGAAAATATTGGAAATAAACTGTCTTTTACATTTTCGAGTCTTTGAGATCGCACCCTCTTCCAATAGATCGTATAAACAATCTTCTAGCTGCCTTTTTTTCTCTCGGCGACCAGTCAGGCTCTTTGGGAGTCATTTTTTGATAAGGTCTCTTATAATAAGGTATTTTTAAACCTTTACTGTACAACAATATACACCTATCACTTAAAATATGTTCCGATTGTCTATAGAATAGCCTTAATCTGCCTGCGATTTTACTCACCTTGGATTCTAAGTTCGAGGATTCCTCCTCCTGAACTTCGGTGGTTGGCTGCTTCTGTCTGATTGCTGCCGTTGATGATCCTGCTGTTCTGCCATGATCTGTTGCGTTGATTCTGGGACTGGTGAATTGAAAGTCTGCCCTGACGAGTCGGTTAATTTGTCATACATAATTATACAAAAAATTTCATCGAATTCAACCCTACTTATTCATCACTTTCTTTAAAATAAACACATAACTCACACCACTTTAAACCTGTTATCAACATGCATCCCTACACCTGATAAAAATAATTATGTTTTTCCTTTAACTATAGTTTTTTATTCTCATCTTCCTGTAAGAAAAACCATTTTGGACTTTAAGGCTTCTTTTAAAGTGGTATATTTTTTTGAATATAGACATTTTATTTCCAAAATGCCAAATTTTTCATTGTTGTCCTTAATAATGCAATCTGGATTAGCGCCTAAATAGGGAGTATATGGATGAATAACCAAACCACAATCAAACACATCATATTTAATAATTGTTTTGTAAACATTTTTTCCATGTTCTTCATGTGTTCTGCCATGTTGTATTGCGTTTACATTATTTAAGTCTCTGGATTTCCCAAAGCTTGTTAAAATAATCTAAATAAATGGTCTTCTGTCTCTTGCATAGATTTCCAAAACAAGATGACGTAAAACGTTCACGTCTATGCATGTGCATTCATTGCAATTGCTCTACAATTTGGTTCTTTGTTGTATTGAAAAAGAATCCTTTCTTGGCAGTGGCTTGGATATTAAAATATTAATACATTCCGTGTCCATGTTTAGCAAATTTATTGTAACAATATCATCCTCTTTAATCATTGCATTTAATTTCTGCATACCTAATGTTGTCATGCTTTCATCTAAATAAAATAAAAATAAAAAATATGTAAACATGAAATATTCTAGAAAGTATAACTTCTTCAAATGTAATTAATGTACATTATATGAAGGGTACAGGAATAAAACTAGGAATGTCACAAAATATAGATTTCGAGTAATTTAACATTTTAATATAAATTCGCTGTCAAAAAGCTTACAAAATGGAATAAATTTTTCTTCATTGCATAAAGGATAACTAAATACAATATTCTTTGTGACACAAAACAACATTTTGTAACAAAACTTAAAAAATCATTATTTTTTTTTAAGGTGAAGGGGGGAGAAAAAGTCCGTTATATCTCACAAGATATAAAGGACTTTTTCTCCCCCCTTCACCTTAAAATTACCTCAACTCACACATGGCTACCTCCCTTGTCAATTAAAAAATCATGTTGGTTATCAAAATTTTGAGCAAACGTGCGAAAAAGCAGGAACAAAAGATGGAGTGTCCATCATTTTCATATCCTTGAAAATTCTGATAGCATCTCTCAGAAATGCGAATGGCCAATATGTCTGAAAAAAAGGAAAGTTTTTATTACACACCAGACCATTTACGCGTCTTGTATTCTTACCAAAATATTTTGTCACTGAGAATGCGCAAGTTCGGTGTAAAAATCTGCTGCTTCGGGTTGTTGACAATATACCTTGAGTTTTTACAAGTTTAAGTACTTCTCCTTTTTTATGGGCAATGTCCCTAAAAAATAATAATCAGAGGTAAGGCCTAAAGGATTAAGATGCTATACGTACGCTTCGTTTCTTCTCTACATTAACACTAGAACTCTTGCGAAAGGCGCCATTGTAAGTTGACCGAAAATACATTAGCTGTGGATGATCTCTGGTGCAGTAAATTTCACGTATTTCTTGAATTGCAAAGGGGCATTTCGTCTTAAACTTATCCTTCAGAAACGTCCCCCAGTTCTTAACCATGTCTGGCTGTACCCTTATCACAGAAAATGGAGTTGGTTTAGTTCTAGAGCGTTCCAGTAAATCATAGTAATCTTTTGGCAATTCCATTCGTGTTTTTAAGTTAACCAATCCCAAGTTTTTATCACATTCAAGGTATGAGTGGCCTCGAATTGGAAATGTGATACGCATGGAATCAAGTCTTTGAATAGAATGTACAATATAATGCATAAAGCGGAAAACAGAATAATTCTTATTCTGTCCTCCAGCAGAGTCACAAAACAAGTGCAAATGTTTGATGTTGTTTCCAACGTAATTCATTAAAAAATAAAACAAAAACGAGCAAACCTCATCAGATCCCTTCTTTGCAAGATTTTCTGGATATGTATAGAAAAGTGATTGCGCTGTACCCAAAACATGTATATTAAACGAATACATTGACAGCTGACGCAGATAATATACATCGTTTGTGGGTATATTTGGAAGGTACACGTTTTTCTGGTAGTCCATTGCAACGGCGATAAAATCATTGCTGGTTCTATCTCGACGCCTAGCTGTTCTTTTTTTGTCATAGAATGCGTCAGCCCTTCTTTTATGTAATTCATTTTCAATTTCTAATTTTCTTATAGTGACTGCGGCTTCTGGAATGTTTTCGGCTCTCAGTCTGTTTACCTCCGCGGTAAATCTATCACATGTACTACATGTGTCGCTTCGTGGGTATCCGAAACTGATATTAAATTTAGTGTTAAAAATATTGCGATAAGTTTCGTAAGACACCTTTTCTTCTGGATATACTTGTTTAAACATATTAAACATCTTTTTAATATTTAGACCTTCAGGCAGGTAAAGTTTTTTGGAGTCACCTAAACTATAATGTGAAAGCCGTCCCTTAAAAGAACCAATATGGTCAAAAACGTGTTGGTATGTAGCGTCAGGTAAGCGCCTTACTTTAGAGCTATGTTGGCCTCTTTTATCTTTAGGTGCTGTTCCTCTATCCTTTAAAGCTTTTTGCAAGTGTTCTAGTTTTCCTTTGCTAATGCCATGAATGCTCAAAAAAGCTTTGTAGCAGATTGGTTTCTCAATGATCTGATCGTTTTCTTTTACCCTAATTTTGTAAGAAAATACGCTGTCATGAAAATTAGCTTCTTCTTCTGGCTTCCGATTACGGCGCCTTTGAACCGGAGTAACCGACATTAAACTGCTTAGATAGTTATTTTGTTCATTGTTTGTGGACAAGTTGTTTATATGTGTTAAAATTGACTTACGTTGTTCGGTTGTTGTAACTTCAAAACATTTCAAACGTTTACAAAAACATGGAGGACCTTGCTCGTCGGAAGCCAATCGAACTTTCTTCATCACATCTTGCATTCTTCCAGTTCTAGGCCTCTTTTTTGCCCGTTGTGGTACATTCTCACCATCCATTTTTTCACAAAATACAGCAAACGCTTCAAAACACGTGTATATTAGCGATAAAAACACGAACTGCTACCACACGGGTTGCTTCAAGACTGGACCTGCTCGATCCACGAGAGCGGCTGAACTGGTGGCCCCGGACTATCCTTGTTTTAAACGTGTAGCACGCGGACCTTCCTAGTTTTATACCTGTTCGGTATATCTTTATAATTAAAAATATCGGTGACCTTTCAAGTTTTATGCCACCAATGTTGGTCATGAGAAAAAGCTTGGAGAGTAGCACCATATACATTTAAAAACAAAGAACCACAATATTTTGGACCCTCCTTGTTTTATTCCTGTACCCTTCATATACAAAATTAAAGTAATTAAGAATTTAATATGTTTTATAAGGGTGTAAGATAAGGTTTATCATTACCGGGATTATTTCACAGAATGCTAGGAACAGGTAAAAGGGTGAATTATTGATATCTAATTGGTCATTTAACAGATTATCTAAATGGTTTAATTTAATGTCCTTGTTTTGTAAAATCTTACAATTTTCCTTTGTAAGAAATGTAGAATTTTTGTTTTTAATTATACTATTTTAATGTTCTGAATCTAATTTATATAAACTAGTCACAACAAAATAAATATCTCTTATTTAAATTATTATAGCTCCAAAAAGAGAGGAGATACTTACCTTAAATTTTGTGTTCTTATAGTTTAGGTATGTGTCTTTAAGAGCGTGCAAGTTTTAATTTTTAAACATTATCGTACATTTAATAAAGTTAAAAATAAAGCAAATTGATAACAAGACTTGTTTATTATTATCAAAAAAAAATTCAAAATAAACAAAAACTAATAATGTGTATGCCCTCCTCTGGCTCTTAAAACTTCGACACAACGTCTAGGCATAGATTCTATTAGTTGACGAATCGTTCCTTGAGGAATATTGTTCCATTCCTCCTGAAGTTGTACTGCTAACACTGTAGATTATTTGGCTGTTCTCGATCCCGCAATCTTTTTCCCATGATGTTCCAAAGATGTTCAATGGGGTTTAAGTCAGGGCTGTTGGCTGGCCACTCCATTACAGTAAGATTTTCCTCTTCAATAAAGTTTTGAACAATTCTTGCAGTGTGGAGCCTTGCATTATCTTGTTGTAAAACAAAATTGGGGTCTTCTAGGTGAGCCAGTGGAACCACAATAGGTGCTAATAACTCATCGATATAACGCCTAGCTGTTAGAGTCCTATTTTCAAAAACATGTAAGCGTGTACGCCCGTTCAATTGAATACCTCCCCAAACCATTACAGAACCACTGCCAAAAGCTCTTACTTCTCTTACATTGCAATCCAAAAATTGTTCTCCACGGCGTCTATAGACTCTCACACGTCTATCGTTGGAGTAAAGGCAAAATCTTGATTCATCCGTGAAAAGAACATGGCTCCATTGATGAATATCCCAATTTACATGTTCTGCTGCAAAGTTTCTTCTTGCTCTAGGATGAGCTGGTGTTAAATGAGGAACAATAGCTTGACTTCTTGAATGTAGTTGGGCTTTATTAAGTCTCTTACGTGTAGTCTGTAGAGATATGCGTCTACCAGTGGCCTGAAAATGTAAGTTTCTTATCTGTAGCTGCTCTTGTCCTATTTTGTAGGGATAATCGTACAATTTGGCGGTCCTGTCGGGGTGTAGTTATTCTTTCTCGTGGTGTATATGGTCTTCTACGGATAATACCTATGTCTTGAAATATATTCCACATTTGGTGAATGGTTGGTTGAATTGTTTGAAGCAAGCAGGCTACTTATCTATGCGAACGTCCTTCTTGTAATAGTGTAACGGCTCTTGCTACTTCAATTTCACTTAGATGCCTTCTTTGTACAATAGGCCTTCCAAGAACATCGTTATTCATAATTTTAAGTCAATTGTTAATGTTACAAACAATTTAATTGGTGTACAAAGTAAAACTGAATGTATCAGATACTTTTAATTTTTTGCGTATATATTTTTTTCTCACCTCCTCATAAAAAAGTTTTGTTTTTTTATATTGAAAATATGCATTTAGGTGTGCTTGTTATTTGTATAAATTTTAATGGAAAATACGGTGGACATTTAAAAAGATTTAGATAATTAATTCAGTGATACCTATCTGTTGTGACTATTTTATTTCCAATTTAATTTAATAATGAGATATAATTGGTGAATGGCTGAAACAATATTTTATTTAACTCTGTTATCTAGATTAAGTATATAAGAAAATGAAATATTTTTATTGATTTTCAATATCCTTATTTTCTTTTCTCCGGGAACTTCATTGCCAGCAAACGCTGTTTTTGGAGAGAATAAGTTTGGACAAATAGGTCTTTCTTTTCTATTTATATTTGTGGGCTTTTGGAAAATGGCCTGCAAAACACTTTCTGAGGCAATCTTTGAACCCCTCGGCTTATTCCATTCTAAAGGTTTTCAAGTACATGATAAAGATTTAGGAATTTCACAAACTCCTCGAAATATTTTATCTTGTAAATAAAATCCCAAACCAATAATATGATAACCAGACTGTGATAACCTAAAATTAAGAAAAAATTATAAACAATAATTAAGTACAAATATGGATTGGGGTCTTAAAGCTAGGACAGTTCGGATCATTATCTCGACCCTAGTGGAACCCTCATCCAGATATGTATAATCAGCGATTAATGGGTATTAAAAAAATAATAAGTACTTACTCAACTTCACAAGAGCAGTGACATTCTTTTAAGTTTAAAAATTATTTTTTTTTCTAAATACGAGGACGAGATTAGAGGCTTCTCATTTCTCTTCTGACGATGAAAACATTTCGCTTTCACGGAAGGTTCAGATTAATTTATCCAAATATCGTGAATAAAACCTTTAACAAAAAACTTGTAGCCCCTAGAATGCTGCTGTTGGTTGGAACCATGTTTCTCGAAAAACTTTTTAATAGAATGTAGATTTGCCGACTATCATCCGTGTCATCGGCATTTGACACTCGGGGTAGAAAACAACAATAACAATTTTTTGTTACTTTAAGAGGGGGTAGGATTCGTGCATGAGTAATAAAGACCATCAATAAGGAGATAAGTCTATTAAATAAAGACAATAGAAAAAATACATAGTTGTTGGGGAAGGATCACATATGCACTGACAAGACACATTATATCTTGAAATGTTAATTTTTTTCCACATTGCTCTATTCTACGAAGAGCCGTCAGTTGTCACTACATCAACGAACAATCCTGTTTTGTACCGTAGACTTACGCACCCGATGATTAGATGATGTAACACAGTGGCAGGTGCACATCTTTTGCTTAAAAAACATGCCAATGATTGAACACAAGAACCCCTGAATGGTTTAAACATCATAACTACTAGGGCATAATCTCCTTCTGCATTTTTAATGGAAACGTGTTATTTTCCTAGATCCGTAAAACAAGGCACTTCCAGAGTTTTTTTATTGAAACATAAAGTTTCTGTTAACTTCATCTCATTTTGGGTCTTGTATGGTATAAGACTCAAAAAATAAGCAACCTTTAAATTGTTATTTTAACTTCGTTATCTAGGCCTGATGAGGGACCGAAAACGTAACAAAACCTATACACACATGTATGGGCGAACAAAAAAAAAACATCAAAATTCCAACAGTACCTGTCCCCACTTTCTACGATTTTAAAAAAAATTCTGGATTTGATACATGCTTCTCGCATACAGTGAAATAAGATGCAAGTCATAATTAGTAATAATATTAACAATAATACATATTTTCTCCTTTTTAGCTCTAAAAAAAATTGTTAACATTAGTTAAATACCATAAGATTGTGTATAAAAAACAATTAGTGTTTATAACATGGGCTAATACTCGTTTAAGTTTATACATTTCAAAATGTTTCACTAAAAAAAGTATTACCTAAAAAAATATTAACGAAAAAAAATATTAATTAAAATAAAAAGTTCACTTAAAACTAGTTTTATTTATAATAAAAAGAAACATCTACATCCCAAAAAACAAAAATATTATTTTTTACAGCATAATTCATAGTCTCGACACAACTATGATGGGTGGAATGGTCATCAATTAAAAGCAGAACTTTTCCCTGAAACTTTCTCGGCACAAACTGTGTTTTAAGCCAACCTTGGCAAATGTCAGAATTAAAGCTGTATTCATCATTGTCTTAATCAGAGAGTTAATTCTTATCAGTATGTTAACGTTTCTTTTTGGTATTCACCAATGATGGTCATAACAGTTAATAAAATCCTCTGATAAGTTAATAAAGGGAATTCGGGCTAATAAACCTGCTAATAGACTGATAATTCAGTATTTCGACGTCATTTGTCTTTTTTGATGTTGATGTTATTAAAAGTAACAATTTCTTGAATCTTGATAGAATGGAAAGAATTAATTTAGTTGATTTTAATAATTTTTTAAATTCATTTTCAAATTTTGATGATAAAATTAGACGGCCAAGAATTATGATGCATCATAATAATTAGATGCATTAATTGGATGACCTCGATTTTAAAAAAGATTTAGGATGAAGAAATATACTGTGGAGTCAATATCTAACATGTTGCATGGTTTGTTTGAACCAGTAGATAAGGTAAATAACCCAGTTTCTAATGTAAATCAAATTTTAATATGCCTACGGTTTTATGCACCAGGATCTTTTCAAATCAATATTGAGGATCATTTCAATGTGTCCCAATCAACTGTATCCAGAATAGTGCATAAAGTTACCAGAGAGAGTACGCTTGCGTCCTAATTTTATTAAAATGTCCGAAACCGATGAAGAGAAACGACAAACAATATTAGGCTTTTACCAAATTGCAAACTTCCCAGGAGTAATGGGTGCCGTAGACTACAAACACAAAAAAATTCAGTCCCCTGGTGTAAACCAGGCTGGAGTCATTAGAAACCGAAAAGGGTATATTAGTATTGTTTGCAACTCGGTAAAAATTACTGATTAGTTTCTTGTTGGCCTGGATCTGTCCATGATTCTACCATATTCAATGATTCCAATATAAGGGCACGATTTAAAGGTGGATAATGTGTTTCTTATTACCTTGTTGAAAAAAAAACCCGTCCCATTAATTGAGGAGGTAGACCTCTCGACCAGATCGGTCTAAGGAAAACTTGATTATCAGGTATTTAGCTCTCTGGGGTCTCAGGGACATTTTTAACTCGAGACGTGATGGTCTGAAACCACCAGGACATCGTGAAAATTAGTTTTGGCTCCCCAACACCTCGGAAACTAGATAGGGCTAAATCCAGATAGGACTCTCCTATCATGGAGTGTACTAATATAACAGAGATTTTCAACGACTGGACCATGTCCAAGATGACGAACCTAAGCCACCACGGTGAGTCGGTCATAAGTTGATTTTTTCTGCTTTGTTTTTTTATAATTATATATGTATAAAAAACTAGGTATGGTAATAGGTCGTCTGATTTCTAAAAAAATGAAAGTTTGCATTTAGGTGCTACTTCACTATTTACATTTTTGCAAACTTCATCATTTCTAGGAATTGTTTGTAAAATATTTTCATCTAGTGCTATTGAATCAACAACTAAACCAGTTGTTGAATTATCAGATTTCTGTTGAGTTGCCACTACTGCATGAATATGTTTACATATTGTAATGTGAGCCATTTCATTATTCAGTCATGCTCTAATACTCCAAGTCCCTCTCTGTATTATTTAGCTTTTGAGGCTCAACTTGTCCGCTTATTATACATAATTAAACCCCTTAAGACCAAACCTTTGGGACGACTATGGTGGAGATGCTTTCGATGATGTTCGAGAAAGAACGAGATAATAGGTGGTATGAATAAAACCGAAGTACGTGCTAATACTAGAAGTATTAGCATTTTCTACAAAGTATATACTTCAAAACTAAGAAGGAACTCTATTTCAAAGTAGATACTTTTAATTTTTCCGCAACCTACTACACCAAGTAGCACTCTCGTGAAAATGACTAAAGTATTTACTGCAATTTGAAGTACCGACTTCTTACAGTAGATACTTCGATTTCAAGAAGAAATTTAGTATTTGCTTGACGTTAGCGAAGTTGGTATAGCAGCAGCTTCTCTGAGATTGGTACAGTTACTTTTATTTGAATATGGATGAAATACGCAGAAGAAAAATATACAATGAAAGAAGACACTACAATGATGATGTTTTGTATCATAAAATATTCCGGTAACTTAAAATAAGGTATACATTTTCGATCATTTTTTAATTCCGTTTTTCTTTTAGGTTCAATAGGAATAACGTATCTTACCTAGCTAATACATTTCTGACAGAAGCAAACGAAACTAGAGGCTGTGCGCTCACACACATTCAGCAAATGGAAGTGTTTTTAAGAAGCTTAGGTATGTTAAAATGAAAATTAAATAGGAAAAAGATGCAAAGTATACCCAAAATATAATAAATGACAAAATGAAATAATTAATTTGACTGTCGTTGTTTAAGGAGACCCTGGATTTCAGCTAGGTGTTGGAGTTGATGTTGGGATCCATCAGACAACTGTGTCAAAAATTATTGATAAAGTTTCACGTGCCATATGCAACAATAAAAAATATTGGATTAAATAGAGGCGATACCTTTAACATAGTTAAAGATGATTGGGCAGTACATCATGCAATACCCAATGTTATTGGTGCAATTGACTGCACTCATTTTAGAATTTTAAAACCATATGTACATGGTGACGAATATATAAATAGAAAAGGAATTCCCTCAATAAATGTACAAGCCACGTGTGATAGTAAAGAGATGTTTACCAGCGTAGATGCAACATGGCCTGGATCTGTCCACGATTCTAGAATATGGTACAATTCTTTGATTTACCCTATTATGTATAACAATCGAGAAAGAGTTTGTCTTTTGGGTGATTCCGGATATGCAATAACTCCTTGGATGCTTACACCATTTAAAAATCCGTCAACAAATATTGAAAGATATATTAATAAAATGCATGCAAGAGAACGGGTTATTATAGAAAGATGCTTTGGGCAGTTGAAAAGGAGATTTCCAATGTTAAATCATACAATCCGACTTAAAGCTGATAGAATATGTCGATATATTATGTGTGGATTTATTTTCAACAAATTTATGTAGAAGAAGAACCAGTTATGCCTGAATTATATGCTGAAAGAAATAACGCTGACATTAGACGCCGCGGTATCCAATTTTGTAATGAAATTGCAGAACTGATGTACAGACAACGTTAAAACATTAAATTAATAAATATTGTTTTGTTAGTTTTTATTTTATATTTCAATGAACACTTATATCACAATAATTAAACCTAATAAACTTATTTATAAAATAATAGAACGTAAACCTCAATTGTCTTTTAACAAAAACAACTAATTAGTAAAACGACACAGATTCGTTTTTATTTTTGAATTATTTTAAATGCTCGAATGTTGTTGTGCAAAGTAATCTTCTACAAATTGCTCTACAGCTCCTGCGGCTTTTCCTACAGCTATAGCAGCTTTTTCTTGAGCTATAGCAGCCCTTTCTTGAACTTTAGCAGCTCTTTCTTGAGCTATAGCAGTATTTATTTGTTGAATAAGTAACTTTTTTTGCAACTTTTTAATCGATTCGTTTTCATCACTAAAAGGTGTCCCATCCTCTTCATCACTTAATCGATCTACATTTTCATCTCTACTGGTACCTGCAATCACGCCCCCTAAAAACGTGTTACATTGCAAATTACGTATAATAATAGACTACACATATTAGATACATACTACACACACATACATACTATAATACTACATTGCGTATTTGTAATGAATTTACAAAAAAAGGCGTGTAAGTATACCTGGAACTCTTTGAATTACTGGATTTTCAATTTCGTTCCATAGGTCATAAAACTTTTGTTGCCACTCATTTAATTTTATTTTCTTATTTCCTGTTTTCTTCATATCCGTAATTTTCTTTATTTTACTTTTCATATTATTAACTTGTTTAATATCTAAGTTTTGTTTTGTATTGCTGTTATAAATCTTCATTAATTCTTTAAGGGCTTTGTCTTTTGCAGATTTAATAGCAGGTGTCATTTTTTTATCCAGAATTATCTTATGATCTTCTAGCATTATAACAAAAGCTAATTGTAAGTCTTCATTTTGGGACTCTTCTTGATGGGGCATTTCTTCATCTGATGACATTTTACACAACCACTTCAATACTTCAAATAAAAATAAAACAAAAAATCTTAGAAACCTGCC